>CM034151.1:163883306-164175381 GCA_019776745.2 Taxus chinensis | reverse complement strand
GTTACTCTCTTTCCATGACTGCATCCCGAATTTATACACCATTGTTGATGGTGTGATACATGTTTAGTTTCGTACTATTCTTTATTATTACAAATGTACAAATTTTCCCAATTAAAGGAATTTGTAGAAGATTGCATGTATTCTTTATTTTGAGGCCAGTTCCTGATCCTATGAAAATGCTCTGTGAACTAGTATTAATTATTCTTCTCTGAGAAAGTATCAATAAATTCACCCAAGAAATAGGTGCCTAAGAAATTTCAGGAGCACGCTAGTGGTAATTTCTATATATGGGAACTATTTTTTGTACTGAAATGCGGACCTAACTCTAGATCTGGGCCATTTCTATGACTGTATCTTATTTTATTCCCTTGTTGAACTGTATTTTTTGTATCTCTGTGTTGATGTATGGGGTAACTAATTCACCCAATGTATCCTCCCTTGTTTTGGGTACATGTGATGTCACTAGGAGAATACAATCCAAAGAAAGGACCGGATGCTAAAGTGAACCATGTCCCTATGGGGGGAATGTGTATGGTAGAATCTAAGGCACATGAAAACAAAATGGCTAGATACATGTGTTAGTAGAAACATAGCAAGCATGTAATGTAAAAATTATGCAACAAGCAAGTGTTCATACAAAAAGAGAGACCACAAAAAGTGGGTTTCATACATGGGACATCACTCAAAATGTTACAAGACAATCAGGGTTGAAGAGGCAAAAATAAAGAAATCAATGAACAAGTAAGACCTAGGAAAATCTCTTAAATAATATCGTATAGTAGAAAAAATGGAAATAAAAGAGTAACAGACAACCATGGTGGAAAATAGTTCATGCAAATCAAATGTTTCTCATGAAGCACCCTTTAGCATGTTCGAAAGATAAAAATTATGTCAAATCGTGTACAGAGCCATGTAAAGTACGATGCTAGTAATAATAGGAGGTAGTATAAAATGAAACAATAGCACCTAAGATGTTTTAAGATTAGAAATTTAGATGCTCCCAGGAGCCTTAGTGGGATTGGTAAGAGGTATAGTGCCAAAAATCATTGTTGCGTGTAAGGATATGTAAGAAGTTGGTATAGACACAAAATCACTCACTTTGGGTAATTATTTAGTCCTAATTACATACTACTATTTACATGATTCCTAAGTATGAAAAGCAATGATTAATCCATGTCTTTTCCCACCTTTATTTTCTTTAAGCTTCTTCTTTCAGCCTTACACTCTTACTTGTTTAGTCATTCTTTTCACCTTTTAGCATTTTTCATTTTGGACACCAATGCCTAGCCAGGACACCAGCGCCAGGTGCCCCTGTCCCCTCTGGGTGCTCTTGTCCTCTTGTAATTCGGTCACAATTTTTGGTTCCTTTCTAGAATTTTGAGCATATTATCTTTTTGGTAGTCAGCATTTTCAGGGTTAATTACGAAATTCAAGCAGGGAAATCATAGAAATATAAATTTATTTTATCATAATAAAGGACCAAGCACTAAGCACTATCTATCACCTCCTAAGGTTACATCCATCAAATCATCTAGAGCTCCATTTTCATCCATCTAGCTCGATCACAAGGGAAAAAAGGTTGGTTCATCTGCATCACACTTCATAGGAGGGGTGTCCATTGTTTTCATGCGCACATTATTTACATTCTGGGTCAAATCATATAATTGTGTCCCACTTATTTGTAATTTTTGTACTTTCAAAAAAATATGTCCAACAACCAAAACATGACCAAACACATATTAAATGACAAAAAAATGTATTTTTATGATATTATAAATACCAAGGTGTAGGGAACCCAAAATTTACCTAATTTTTAAAGTTTTAATAGTATTTTTAAATATTTATTTACTAGTCAGATTATGACACTCGCAAGAGCAAATTAGGTCATGATTTCATGCACGCATGCACGCGCACACACACACACACACACACACACACACACACACACACACACACACACACACACACACACACACACACACACACACACACACACACACACACACACACACACACACAAAAACTACATTGGGTCTGAGATGTAGTGCAATGCTCAGTAGTATGTCTATCATTGTGGCAGATGAGGACATTCTGAAACCTCATTTTTCATCTTTCCTTTTTTATGATTTGATGTCTAGTTGAGGGTTTTTCAGGTGCTTTCTTCATTGCGGGTTTACAATTGTGACCTCGATGTTCTTACAACAACACATAGGAGATCAAAGGTCAAAAATTTCAATACTCTTACGATACCTCATAGGAGGTTCTTAATTATTTCCACAGAGTAGGGAGCACATAAAGCAAACTAGGGCACCCACGGGCACCCCCATCCCTCTCCAAGCACCACAATCTAGTCAAATCCTCCATATTTGTAATTTTTCATGCTTTTCTGCAGCGGTCTTCCATCTCTGTTCATCCGGTCACCACTGCAACACAATCTAGCAACCTCTGCAAATTAGCTAAGGCTCTTCTAACCCTCTTTGCACTTAGGTTTCCATATTTCTATTGTTTAGTTGCTTGGGTTAATTTATGTATTTCATTATTTATTTAATTACTACTGCCATAACATTTACTTTAGGCTATAATATTACATTTTAGCATTAATCATTTTGGTGAACCCGATGCTTACACACTTAGAATCCTATTTTTTCCTCTATCATTATTGGTAACATTCCTCAAGCCTCTTTGTCTTATTTACTTAGTATTCATCCCAATTGCTAGGATATTCTAAAGAAAAACCTTATACACCATATATCTTCATACAGATACGTTACCACATGAAATAAGTCATATCTTCTATTATTTATCTAATAACCCTAGCCTTTGTGATCCTCCATCAAAGTAATCCATGTCGGAATCAATTCAATCTTTGCATTATTTATTTCAAGACAAATTTTTAGGTTACTAAATCCGTCATTACATATTTCAAGTCTAAAATCCAACAATGTAAGGATGCTTCTTAGGCTCATGTTTTTTCACCTTCTACATCCCATCTACATTCTATAACTTATACATGTTCTTATATCAGTGATCCTAAAGTGTTGTCATTACTGGAGCCTCTCGTGTTTAATCACAATGTTAAGAAAAATGAGATTCTTAATAAGCTCCTGAGACATCGATTGATCACTTTATCGTCTACTCAAGGCTATCCTCCTTACTGAGTTGCAAAATATTAGGGTCATCCATATTGCAATTATCATTGAATAAATGGACATAATGCAAATGACTGTTATGCTTTACGATGAAGAATCAAACATCATAAGCATCAGGGATTTATCTCATCCATTGCACAACATTATATTGCATGCCCATTTACATTTGTTACATCCTAATGGGTTCCTAAGTCTGATTCATATATGTTTGATGAACATCATACCACCACCTCTCATGTTTCTAAGAAAACTCCATCAATAATCAGTCCAACACCCCCTCCTACTGAGTCATCTATGACATTACCAAGTCAGAAGATGCAACCACCTCACAAAATCACTCCACCTTCTCCTATAAATACTTTTGTAGTGTCACCAATCCCAACTAAGTTACCACAATTCAAGATTCTTCCCCATCCCTATCCACTTTTGTTTCCAATTCATTTTTTCAAAGCATCTACTCATACTAATAACCAAGACACATTTCTTTCACCATCACATGGTCCTGATGATTCTTCCACCACTCCATGGCTACTTAATCTCTTGTAGGTTAATTTTCTCACCTCACATCCTGATGACACACTCGTGTTCTTGTGGTTCTTACATAATTGTTGAGAGATATCTTCCAATAAGAACCTATTCTATTTCTCCACTATATATTTCCATTACACACTCATTCCTAAATTCATAAATTTATCACCATTTATTTGTGCATGCAATACACGCTTTCATCATCTACAGCCAAACATCATTCATCATACACATTTTTATTCACCTACATCATCAGTACCCAATGATGCACTCTTGTGCTATAGTTCACACTTGACTGTTGAGGGCATCTTATTCACGTGAACCTCACACATTGTATTTTACACACTACACATTCCACTTCTTCATACATAATACACTTTTCTACATACAAAATCTTTTCATCTACTCTATGTCACCTGCACTTTGTGCTTTACACATGTATACATCATACACATTATGCATATTACATTATTCTACATTATACATACATCATGTGCTTTTATACATACATACACACATTCTACATACTACATTTTTACAATCTACATACCTCGCATTACACACTACACAGTCCACATTACACATTATACACTCTACATATCGCGGAATTATTTATTGTACATTTTTCGCATCACATGATGTAATACACATGACATACTTCTCACATATTGTCATTGCGCATTACATGCTTTACATATCACATACTTACGACATCTTCTCATCATTACATCTACCACATATTACAGATTTTACTCATCCACTTTTATGTGTTGCACTCACTACCCTATGACGCACTTTATTCTCATGGTCCACAGTGGACTGTTGAGGGTATACATCACAAATAAACCTCTTCACATTCATAAATTCATCATCTCATCCTTCTAATATGCAACATTCTTAATGATATACGCTTTAGGCTACATCATCAGTTACTCTATAATCATTTATTGATATAGGTTGTAGGCTACATCTTTACTTCCTCTAGAATCACTTAGTGATATATGCTTTAAGCTAAATCATCACTTATTCTAGTGATCTTTTGATATATGCTTTAGGCTAAATCATCACATAGTTTCACACATCATTCCTATGTCACATATCATCACTACACATTCACCATGTTGCGATACATATAACACATAGTTTGAATCATTTCCCGATGACGTACTCTCATTTATAGTTCATTCTTGATTGTTAAGGGCACATAAATAATGAACCTCATTGCATACAACTCCATTTACTCAAGGGGCATGTGGCTCCTATCATTCACTATGCATTCCATTCCATCCATTCACAACATATTGCATATCTTGGTTACATTTAATCTTGCTTACATTATACTTGTACATGTGCACTTTATTACACATGATAGATAGATATCATGTATGTCATTATATTTATAATATACACATGTGTGTTTACTTGCTTGTCTAGTTAGTGATCATAGATTTTAAATATCCATTACATGCAGCAACATGGATGCTTGGCACGGTACCTAGTACCAGTCCCATAATGGCTCGTGGGGGAATCCAATTTTGTACACTACGGGTGTTATGTGTCAATTTTTTCATATCACATTACCTTATCTTATTATATATGTTTTGACATATAGTCTATCTTTCTAACATGTTAACGAGTGCTTCATATGTATCATTTCTTTTGCAGGACTATTTGACATCATGGTTATCTGTTACATTGATTTTACTTATTTGTCGACGTATTCCATTGTTTATGGGATTTTCCCTTTATCTTGTGTAGCACACTTGTTTAATTTGTGGCCACTACAGCCTTAATTGTCTTGTGACACTATGAGTGGTGTCCCATGTTTTCAACCCACTTTTCATGGTATACATTTTATTCTGCTATGTGTCTCTATCTTACACATTTTTTGTTTATCTTACACTTTATCTCATACATGCATGCTTGTTTATATTGCTTGTAATAGCACTTTTCTTCCAACCAGTTGTTTATATGTGCCTTGGTTTCTACCAAGCACATCCCCTTCCCCCTACAGGAAACAGTTTCAATGGTCGGTTCCTCCTTTGGGACGCATCTCCTTCAACGATGGCGCATGCAACCCAAACAAGGGGGCATCATTTGGGTGAATTAGTCACCCCATACAGAGTATACACAACATAGAAAAGTACTGGTATAGTACAGTATTAAGATTTTAGGGCTCATAATCAGACTTGGTTACATGACACAATAATCTTTCTTAGATTTCCTGAGACCAGGGGGCATATCACATAGTGATTGGTAGTTCAACACAGTCTATAGAACTCCATACACAATGGCTTTTATAAATCAGATAGTCCTTAGCACTCGTACACATTACCTGTAGTGGTGTTTTATATAATGAAAAGTAGTTAAAGGTTGGAGGAAAACACCAGACAATTTTTCCCTACACTTCTTCTATTACATTGGTGTGAGATCACCTAAAAAAATCATGTTCATCGACATTATCTATAGGATCCTTTCTACAATATTTTTTGATCACGGATCAGGTGCACATGTTCCTTTTTCACATTTTCATCATATACATACTTCCTTACATGTTTTTTTATACATATACATGTGTATGAGTGATCATATTCTCTTTTGTAGGTCCTTCCCTATGGGAAGCAATTAGTCAACATCAACAACATCACACACATTGGAATCTACACATGCGTTCTCTTCCCTAGATTCATTTTCATCACCTTTTACACTTTTTCATCTTTAGTCTCTAAGATCCATCTTTTTATCACTCCACACTTTGTCTAGTCCCTCGGCACATTTTCTACATCAATATACATGGTTATTAGGTACACGTTTCTATCTACTTTATGTTACTGAGCATTCTACTCACCAACATAAAGTGGGGGAAAATTTAGACTCAAAATCACACACTTTGCATATTTATCTAGTCCTGATTACATAATACTATTCATATGATTTCAAAGTATGAAAATTAATGATTAACCCATGTTTTTAGCCACCTTTCTTTGCTTTATGATTCTACTTTCAGTCTTGCACTCTTACTTGCTCAGTATGTCTTTTCACCTTTTGAAATTTGTCATTCTAGACACCAACACCTAGGGAGGACGCCATCACTAGGCATCCCCATCCCCTTTGGGAGCTCTTATCCTATTTTTACTTTGGTCACACTTTTTTGGTTCTTTCTAACAGTTTGAGCATCTTATATTTTTGGTAGTCATCTTTTTCAGGGCTAATTACAAATTCAAGTGAAGGAATCATATAAATATAAAGTTATGTGATCATAATAAGGGACAAAGCACTAATAATTAGCTATCACCACTGAAGATTGCATCCATCAAGCATCTAAGAGATCCATTTGCATCTATCTAGCTCCATCACAAGGTACAAGGTTTAGTTATTTTGTATCACACTTCATAGGAGGGGAATCTATTGTTTCCATGCACACATTATTTACATTCTACATCTAGCTACTTGCTCGCTACTTCAAGTATGACACACACAAGAGCAACCTAGGGCACAATTTTTCCACACACACACAAAACTACATTGGGTCTGAGATATAGTGCAATGCTCAGTTGTAAGTCCATCATTGTGGTAGTTGAGGATAGTATGACCCCTCATTTTACATTTTTATTTTTTAGGACTCGATGTTTATTTGAGAGTTTTACAAGTGCTTTCTTCATTACAGGCTTACAATGACCTCAGTGATTTTACAGTGACATACACATGACAAAATGAAAACAAGTGCAAACCTCTTACAACACCTTGAAGGAGGTTTTTCGAGCATCTACGCAGACCAGGGTTCCTAGAATCAAGACCAAGGCACCCACAGGCTCCCCTATCCCTCTCCATGTGCCTCGATTCAGTCAAATCTGTCAGATCTACATTTTTCCATGCTTTTGTGCATTATTATTCCACTCCTTTTCATCTATTCATCACTGTGACACAATCCAACAACTTCTGTGAATCAGCTAAGGCTTTCTAACCCTCTTTGTAATCAAGGTTTCATTATCTATTTCTTAATTTCTTGGGTATTGTTTATGTATTACATTATTCATTTATTTACTGTTGCTATAAAATATAGATTAGGCTCTTATTTAAATTTTATCTTAATCAGAATGCATGATTGACAATGGTTTAACTTTAAAATTTTGTGTTGTTGGGAAAGACAAAGATCTTCATTAATAACAAGATCAAATCTGATCCCTTTCGCTCTTCTATTTTTTCCTTACGCTATATATTATAAAATATTTCATTTTTGAAAGGATGGAAATTTCTAAATGTAAAGGAACTATGTCAAAATGGTTCTTGAACAATTATGATCGATCAAATCTTAATTTTGGGCTTGGCAATATGTTCTTGTTCCTTCCTCTGCATCTGTAATGGTCTTTACATACTTTAATTGCAATAAATCTTATTTTTTGGTGTTTTCTCAACCCTGACTTGTGTTTATCTACAACCTTTACTCTCATTTACTTAATATATTGTGTTGTGCATGTATTTATCCTTTACAAGTTCATTTTTCTATGTTTCATGTGAGAATAAATGGTAAATTCCATTTGGGTCTATATCACTTAAGTGTCTGGCCTTTCCCTTCTCCATTTCCTTCTCCCTTCTCCCTCACTAGAGTGTATCTCACCCTTTTTCTAGTGCTATTACCACCCTTTTAGCTTAGGATTTCCCTTTCATAAATATTTCTAACCCTGGTCCCTTGGAATTGTTAGTTTAGGATTAGTTAGGCTGCATTTACTTTCTACGAGTAGTTTATCATTATATTTAGGTAGAGGAACCATTGTTCTCTAGAGTTTTATCCCATTTTACAAGTCCCACAACTTGGAGAAGTCCCATGTTAGCAAAAATTTGGGATCTGTAATGAGAAAATACTTATGGTGATACTTTTTTGTGATAATACCACCCTTAAATACATATTGGCGATCTAGTAACCACACATATGGAAACATCAATGGTTTTTTCACCATGGAAAGCAAAGTAAAAATGTGTTTTTGAACACATTTTTTTATTGTGATTTGTTTTTCTCCAAGTTTACTAGGTCAATTTTCTAAGAATAGGCTTATTGGAATCATATTTGCTTTCTCCTCCCTTATTATTAAAAACAACTAGTTGATTTGGTATCCTTTAGTTGAGTCATCCCTTCCAAATTGAAATGTGTATTTTGACTTTGTATTCATCATAAAATTACAAATACTCCTCATTCATTTATTTCATGGTTTGGTGATTTTCACTTTTAAGAGGTATTAAGCCGCTGAAATTTTGAAAGATTATTAAATAAGATAATCAGTGGCCACTATACCAACTATCTTGATTTTGTTGATTCCTTGCTACCATTTATTATTTGTCTCACCTAAATCATTTATACATTACACATTGGAAGGATTTTGAAGCTAAGGAGACAAATAAAGAACCACCAACGCTGGGATAAGCCACTACAACATTGTAGTGACTAGGTTGGGGATGCATTTCATTTTATTCTGAGTTGCAATATAAGCATTGGTTAAAATTTCGAAAATATTATGTATTTTTATTTAGGAAACAATATATTATTACTTCCTACACATGTATGTTATGTTTGGATTCATTTTATTGCATTGCTTATGAAATCTTCTATCATGGATGATTAGTTCCCAACCTATCCCCGTGGATTTTCTTAGGAAAGAATTGGAGATAGAATGGAAGAAATATTTAAATATTTTGCAACTTGCTACTTTTTAATTTTAATATAAGTTTCCCTATCAGGGAAAGTTTTTCCATAAGAAGGGAAATAGCTCCTGAGAATCTTCCCTTCCTAATAATCCTAAGGAAAGAAGTTTTTCCTAGGAAAATTTATAGTCATTTCATTGTTAAATGTTGTATACATCTTGTCAAGAGATTCTCTATTAATATTAGGTGATCAACATATTTTCCATGGAGGAATAGCTATACATGTTTCTTCTCTATTTATTTTATTTTCATTAGAACAAGTAATTAGTTAATTTTATACATTAGATATTCATTTCTTCCAGTTTTGTGCTTTCTAGTCTTTTTTCATAATCCAAAAGGATAAAAATCGTTAGTAATTAATTATTTTAAATTCATTTATTTTAAGGTTTAAATATTTGGAAATACAAAAAAGAAAAAAATGTTAAAGTAGATTAATTTTTAATGGATGATTAATTAAAAATAGATTTTTAATAAATCAAAGTTAAGAGTAGCATTTTTCTTCATTGGGTTTAGAACTTCAGGAGATGTAATCTAGAAATCAATATTTTATTTTGAAATTGACAGAACATGAACTACTAGAAATTCATGTTACATGTGCTTACGCATAGATAAGACTTTCCTTTCACATCCCTCCTAAGAGTGTGACATTCTTCCTTAAAGATGGGAGATGTCACATCCATACATGACGCATCTCCTGGTAAAGTGGATCAAAGACTCATGTGAAGAGAATATCTTGAACCTATCATTAACCCACCATGTATCGAGTCAATATTAGGGAGACATAGACTTCAAAACATGTGTTATTATTCCTCTCGTATTCCCTTGCCCCCACTAATTATTAGCTCAATTAGATGCCTTTGAATAAAAAATTAATCCATGAGCTGAATTTTTTTCTATGTTGATCAAGAAAATGTGTAGTCAAAATCATTGGATAATATTTAGTTTCATTTTGTTACCATAGTGAGCAAGTATGTTTATATGACCCTCTCTAGAGAGGATAATCTTAGAGAAAACTGGACATTTCCCAAGATTTTTTCAACATGGTCAAAGCTATCTTCATCCCCATGATCTAGAAATAGATCAGGAGTTACATATTGTATATTATTCTTGATCGTATCATCCCATGGCACACTTAAATATGGAGACATCTTAGTGGTGACAAATCTTAGATGAAGTCGGTTTCATATAGTCCAAGTTGCATTGGTGCGAAAGGATTTTGAAGGATTCAGGTGGAATCTCAATCCTTTGTTGATTTCACCTTTATTGTATATTTCATTTCCTACTGAAGTCCATGGACTTGAACATTGGATATTACCCATTAGTTGAAAGGATTATGTCTTCATGTTGTCATTGATGTCAAGATACATTTTTGCATGTGATAAAGGGCTAAGTAGGTATCTTGAGAGTCTTCATAATGTGTTAGTATAGGTAAATACAATGAATATTTGAAGTTGGTGGATGACTTGATTTAGGGGTGGTGTAGCTATGAGGTCCTAGAAGCAGTGGTGGATAGCTTGCACAGTCATTATATGATCTCTCTAGATTGGTGGCCAAATGCTTTACTGAGAAGTCAATAAGCAGTAGATCCATAGATCTTGGTGATGTTTACAGGTGCCTAAGAATCTAGCATTGAGGTCTTCAATGGTGAGTTCATCTGTTAGTCATGGGTTCATAGCAGTCATCCTGAGGCCTATTCCTAGTCTTAGAACATGCAGAATGAGTTGTAAGCATGAGAAGCATGGAGTTAAGAAATCTTGTCCAAGCATGCGAAAGGTGATGTGACCATGTGATTTAACACAAATATGAATTTTTGTAAAAACCCTAGTACTACAGAGTAACTGAATTATAAACTATGATATACAAACTGTCTAGATATAATATGACACAAGTAATAAGCAAGATGAAGGTATTAAAACCTAAGTGCAAGAGGTGTATAAAGAATGCCTTAGCTGATTTTGCGCTTGATATTGGGACTAGTGCAGACTAGAGAAACTGGGATAACTGTTGAATAGGAGGTGATTGACTGTCATTAATGCTGCATAATAGATTCTATAGGTCATCGAAACATGTTATATCATGGGTGCCTAGACTAGGTCAAGGGCATGTCCAGTGCACCAAAGTCCTACTACGGGGCACCCATGACTGTGCATAAAATGGTCATAACTTGTTTTTTATTGTGTCACACAAGTTTTCGCTAGTAGATCCTATGGTGATCACTGTGTATCTCGCACCTTGATGATCACTGAAGATACATGTAACCTACATGTAAAGAGATGTTCACCTGCAAAACCCACAAATTACCACATCAAATCCCAAAAAAGAAAGATGTAATATGGGGAGTTAGACTGGCCCTAGTGAGGTCATCTTGACAGAGTGAACTTACAATTGACCTAGCATTACACTACATCTCAGAATCTATGTAGTTCTTGTGAGTATGTCTAGAAATTTTTCCCTACGATGATCCCTTCTGCAAGATCCACTACATCAGCAGGCAATAGATTAGATGCTAGAATATGAAGATCGATGTATGGATAAAATAGAATAGAATTTGCCTTCCTATGCATGTATGTAGAAAATGTAGTCCATTTTCCTTTGAATGAAAGCTAAATGGATGCCTTTGATTCTCTTAGAATTCCTTTGGATGCAACCTTAGGTGATGATAATAGATGCTTAGATCTTGGTCATTTATTTTGGTCACATAAATTTCTATTTATATGATTCCCTTGGTTAAATTTTGTAGTTGACAACTAGAAGGCCGACCCATAATAAATAAGATGCCCAAAAGATAAAAGTGGCCCAAAAGAAATGATTAAGATAGAAAAGGGTCAAAGGCACCTAGAAGGACGAGGGAGCCTAGGCACTGGTATCCTATCTAGGTATTAGTGTCCAAAGACATAAAAAATGAATAAGTGAAATACCAACTAGGTTGTATGGTGTAGAAGACCAAAAAGGAGACAAGAAACATAGATAAAAGGTTAAAGATCGTTGTCAATTGCTATTTAATCACTTAGGAATCATATAAATGCAAGTATTTTTTTAGGACCCAGAAATGTACCCAAGTGCATGATTTTGTGTCTACACATGGTGTCAGGTGATTAAGATAAATGTGAATTTATATGCCTAATCAGATTTCTATTGTAGCAGTAAAGAAATAAATAATTAAGTACATAAATTCACCCAAGCAAGCTAAGAAATAAAGTATGAAACCATAAGTGCAAAGAAGAGGTAAGATCACTTATTTGTTTCATAATTGTTCCTAAATTATGCCAAAGTATTGACTAGATGAACAGAGCATGAGGAGCCTTACACAGAGCCTCAGAAAAGTGTGTGAAATGACAATCTTCCTAAACTGGGGCGCCTGGAGAGGGATAGGGGTGCCCATGGGTGCCCTAGGCTTATTTCTTGGCACCTGTGTCTACCAAAAATTCTTATAAAACATCCTCTAAGCACTTACAAGTTATTCATTGTTATTCTCGTTTGGTCACTATGAAGTCACACAATGATCTTCGAAGTCAGTGAAAACCTGCAATGAAATAATGACCTATAAAACTCTCAAAGAGGCATCAAATCCTAAAAAATAAAGATACAAAATGAGGGTTTAGAGTATCCTTAGGTGTCACAATGGAGATGTTATGACTTATCACTACACTCCATCTTAGACCCAATGTAGTTTTATTTCTGTGTGTGCGGAATTGTGCCCTAGGTGGCTCTTGTGTGTGTCGCACATGATAGCAAGCAAGTAACCTAGATGTAAAGAAATGTAATAGATTTATGCATGTAATGGAATGAACTTCCCTCCTATGAAGTGTGTATGCAGAATAACCAATCCTTATTTCCCTTCAATGGTGTTAGATGGATGCAACCGTAGGTAGTGATAGTTAATGCTTAGTGTTTGGTCCTTTATTATGATCACATAACTTTATATTTATAAGATTCCTTTGTTTGAATTTTGTAATTAACCCTAAAAGGTTAAATACAAAAATAATAAGATGCTCAAACTTCTAGAAATGTCCCAAAATATGTGAACAAATTACAAAGGGGTTAGGATCACCTAGAGGGGACGAGGGTGCTTGGAATTGGTGTTCTGGCTCAGAATTGGTGTGCATGATGATAATGTCGGGGTATAAAAACACAAACTAAGAAAGTAAGTGTGTAAGACCAAAATAATCAACAAAAATCAAATAAAGGTGGCAAAAGACATGGGTTGATTAGTATTTTTCTTACTTAGGAATCATATGAATAGTAGTATGTAATTAGGACTAAATAGATACCAAAAGTGCATGCTTTTGTGTATACATCGTCCCACACTTTATGTTGTTGAGCGAATGCTCAATAACATAAATTAGATAAGAGATGTGTACCAACTAACCATGTAGATTGATGAAGAAAGTGTGTCGAGGGACAAGAAAAAGTGTGGAGTGATAAAAGTATGAAGCATGGATGCTAAGGAGGAGATAATATTGTAAAAGGTGATGATGAACATGAATCTAGGGTGGAAATTCATGTGTAGATGTTTCAATGTGCCCAATTTTGATGTTGATGTTGGTGTATCATATGTTAAATGATGTTGACTACCGCTTCCCATATAGACTGACTTACAAAAGTGAAGAATGAAAAAGTAGTCAAATAGTCATGTATATGATCAAAATGTGTAAAGAGCGTGTAAGGAAAGTATGTAAAATATAAAAATTGTAAAAAGGAACATGTGCACCTGATCCGTGATGAGGAAAGAGTGTAGAAGGGATCATGTAGATGTTGTATAAGAATGATTTTTTCACACAATCTCATGCTAGATGTATCGGCTACAATTTTTTTGGGCGATCTCAAGACAATGATATGGCAAAGTGTAGTGAGAAAATTCTGGTGTTATCCTCCAACCTTTAATTGCTTCCTACGATGTAGAACACCATTACAGATGGTGTGTAAAAATTCAAACAATTTGATCCAACACGAAAGTAAAAAGCTATTTGTATTACATGCATGTCGAGTGCTAAGGATTGTGTACCCTATAAAATCCATTATGTGGATTTCTATAGACTATTATGAACTGGAAAATACTTTGTAACTTCTCCCTTATCACAAGCATCCAAGAAGGGTCAGGGGTGCCCAGGCATTACTATCCCTATCTAGGTGCCAATGTCTATGTTGTACTAAGGACCCAAGTCTAATTCTGAGCCCTGACTGATCCTGATGACTGTGTTATACCAGTACTATGCTTTCTTGAACTATGACTATATAATGTTATATGAGGTAACTGATTCACCCAAATAATGCCACCCTTTTTTTGGGGAGAATTCAATATCACTGAAGGAGTATGTAGAATAAAGGAGGAACAACCATTGTGCTGAAATCGTGCCTTGCAGGGGAAGTGAATGTGCTTGGAAGGAACTAAGGCACACACAAACAAGTGGTTAGGAGACAAGTTTTAGTACAAGCAAAAATACATGTAAATTTAATCTAATAAACAAGAATACAATGCATAATATAAGATGCAAGAAGCTAATGTAGACACGCAAGAAGACAATGTAAACAACAAAAAGTGGGTTTTAAACATAGGACACCACTCATGAATTCGTAAGACAATCAAAGATGATGAAGTGAAAAGAAAATAGTTTGCACACAAGACAAAGGGCAAAGCTTGCAAATAAGATCATATAAAGAGAAACCAATGAAAATTTAATTTACTAGACAACTATGGAATCATATAGACCTATATAAGAAATGTTGCACATGAAGCACCCATTAACATGTTAGGAAGATAAAAAGTATGTGAAAACATTCATAATACGATAATAGTGTGCTATGAAAATTAAACAATAATAACTGTAGAGTAAGAAAGTTGATTCCTCCAAGAACCTCTATGGGACTGGTAATAGGTGCTCCGCCAAACATCTATGTTACATGTATGGATCTATAGAATCTATGATCACAACTTGAAAGGCAAGTGAACACGCATGTGTGTTTGATAAAGGTGATTACATACATGATATCTATCTAGCATGTGTAATAAGATGTACATGTAACAAGTAAATGTAAGCAAGACTAAGTGTGACCAAGATATGTAGTATGTTGTGGATGAGACGGAATGGAATGGAATGTGAAGGATAGGAGCATCATGCTTCCTGACTAGATGTGTATGTATGCAATGAGTTTTATTTTTATATACCCCCTCAGAATTCAAGAATGAACTATAAATGAGAGTGCGTCCTTAGGAAATGGTCTAGATGTGTTTACAAAAAGATGTGATCGTCAAAGTGCAAAGTAGAGAGTGTGAAAGTGTGAGTGTGGTGAGGTCCATTTGATATGTAGACCCTCAATAGTCAAGTATGGACTGTGGAACTAGAGAACATCATAGGGTAGTGTTTTGTGTTGATTGTGCGATAGATATGTTAAATATGTAATGTGTTGGATTTTTTACGCAGGAGAGAAAGGTGTTGGGAACGTTTCACTTTGTGTAATATGTTATGAAATTGTGTTGTATGTTGTCAAAAGAGATTGATTGTGGGCATGTTGAGTGTGTAATGTTGTGTGTGGAGAGGGATGAGTTTTTGACATGTCAAATCTTGTAGTATATTGTGCCATTTGTATATGAGAAAGGGATGTTGTGAAAATGTCGATTATTTAGTGTATTATGATTATGGCGGTTATGTAAAATACATAAGTTGATTCTGCATGAGAGAGATGTGCCATGTAATGTAAGAAAGGTATGTTGTGAAATAACTTAAGGTGATACATGTTGTAATTGTGTTGAGTGCATTGTATGTTGATTTGAATATGCTCAAAGAGTATGTGTTGTTATTTTGTTGTGTTTGTACTGATGAATAAGCATGAGAAGCATGCATTGTGATTGTATATTATGTAGTATTTAGTGTGTAGTGTGTGATGTCGATTGTATAATTTGTAGCGTGTGAGGTTCACATGTATAGGATTCCCTTAACAGTCAAGTGTGAACCAAATCACAAGAGTGCATCATCAGGAAATGATGATACGAGAGTATACTAAGAGGTATATGGTATATGTTAAAGCCTAGATGTGAAATGATGTAAGTATAATACGTGTGTCGATGCTAAAGGGGGGAGAGAAATAAAAATTATGCCCCCAAAGTGTGTGATGATAATAATGATCGAGTGTCATTATCTAAAAGATCATCATTGTCTTGATCAAAGTTGACTCGAGATGCATTAGAGACTTGATTGGCAATAGTATGAGCTGGATCATATAAAGAGACATTGTGATGTAAGGTGTTCGTACCAATGAGTGAGATTCTGGGAATATCAAGGAGATGAATCATTACCAATAGAAACATGGAAAATGGTATAGGAAAAGTGATAGAAGTGTAACTGACATCTAAAGTCTGACAATATAATCAAACTAAGAGTTCCCCAATGTCATTGAAGAATCACGAGGGGAAAGTGTAAGGACAACTACTAAATGAAAAACATAAAGACCATAGGAGGACATAATGTGAAAATAGACATGATAAAGATGAGTTGAGTTAGGTTGTGGTAGAATATCATTGAGTGTCAATCCGAGCCTATTTAAGCCATCATATGTGTAAATATTATCAAAGTAAGTATGATCCACTAGAATATGATGCCAGTAAGATTTATTTATTAAGAGTGTGCATGTAAAAGGAGGTGGTACAGATGTAGATTGTTTAGGAGAGGGAAAAACAACGTCTAAGGTGTGGACATAACCATGATAAACTATCACACCATTAGTAAAATGAGGGGTCTTGAATTTTCATTCACCAAGACAATTGGCCACAAAAGTTTCATTGAAATATGAGTCATCTATATCGATAGGAGTAAAGTTAAGAATGCACAATTTAGCATTAGTGAGTTCAATAGTATCGAATTTGTCATCAGAATCCTCAAAATCATCTGTGTTGGCATTTTCATGTTATATAGTTGTATCAAGTATGTTGGTAGGTTGTTTACTATATGTAGGAGTGAGAGGAGCCATAATGATCAGATCAGTAGTGTTTATAGGAGCAGAAACTGTGGGTGAAATTATGATAGTAGTATGAGTAGTAATATCCGAAGTGCTTAGAGAGAAAAAAGAAGATTGTGAGGCTACTGATTGACCAATGTCATATTTATTTATACTATTATATGGAGTAGTATTTTGTGGAGGAATATGTATAGAATTAATAGTTATATATGATAGAATTTGAATGGTTTAGGATCTGCAGTAATGGTATGCTCATATCCATCATGTAAAAATTTAATGCATTGATGAACAATGGATGGAACTGTTTGCATTATATGAATCCAAGATCTTCCCAATAAAATATTGAATTGAAATGAAGTATCAATAATGAATAATTATGTAGGGAGAGTCTTAGGCCCGAATTTGATATGTAATGTGATGGTTCTTACGCACGAGTAAGTGGTTGGGTCGTAGCCACGAATAAGAGTCGAATTCTTAGAAATTATATTTTCCTTAATACCAAGTTATTTGAGAAGAGAATGAGCACATAAATTAGCTTTCAAGCCATTTTCAATGATTACGCACTTAATACAAGTAGTGCCAAGAACAACAGTGATAATCAATAGTCAGGAGCTAATGGCGATATGTCCTCATTAGTAAATGTTATAGCACTTGGAAAAAAATTGAGACACTAGATAAGATGTATGAATGCCACCAGATATTTATCACTTTCAATGTGAATAAAATGAAGGTTGGCTTATAAATTATGTTTACAATCAAGTGCATTACATAATAATTCATAGAGAGATATTTTGGCCGGTGTGTTCTTATGTTGTTCAATTATATCATATCCCTTAGAAGTAGGAGGAGGAGTTGTAGAAGTAATAGGTGGCAGGATAGAAATGGGTTGAGCAGTAGGAGAGTGAGTGTAACGAGTAGTTATGATATTGATAGAAGGATCAGCCATAGGTGTAACAAAGCAAGGAGGATGTTGAGTACGAACTTGTATGAAATAAGAAGGAATAGTAATTATGCCAGAAACCCTAATGAGAGTGAAAGTAAGATAAGAAGATACATCAATAATTCGATAAGGGGAAGCCATACTAAAAAAAGGGTTTGAATGCTTGGGTTCACCAAAATGATTAAGCTAAATGTGAATTTATATGCCTAATCTTATTTTTATTGTAGTAGTAAATAAATAAAAAATTAAGTCTAGAAATTCACCCAAGCAAGCTAAGAAAGAAAGTATAAAACCTTAAGTGCAAAGAAGAGGTAAGATGACTTAGTTGTTTGGAAATTCTTCTAGAACTTTGCCAAAGTACTGATAGGATGAACAGAGAGTGAGTTGCATCGTAAAAATCCTCAGAAAATTGTGCACGCTGATGATCATCCTGGACTAGGGCGCCCGGAGAGGGACAGGGGTGCCCTTTGGTGCCCTAGACCTGTTTTTGCGTTCCTATGTCTTCCAAATTTCTCAAAAAACCTCCTCCAAGTTCTTACAAGGTATTCTCTATTTTTCTCCTTTGGTCACTATGAGATGGCACAATGATTTCCGAATTCATTGGAAACCTGTAATGAAACAATGACCTACAAAACTCTCAAAGAAACATCAAATTATAAAAGAGAAAGATTCAGAATGAGAGGTCATAATGTCCTCATCTATATAAATAGTGATCTTATGAGTCAATGTTGCACTACATCTCATACCCAATGTAGTTCTATGTGCGTGTGTGTGGAATTGTGCCCTAGGTGGCTCGTGTGGATGTCGCACTTAATAGCAAACAAGTAAGCTAGATGTAAAGAAATGTAATAGATGTGTGCATGGAATAGAATGAACTTCCCTCCTATGAAGTGTGTATACAGAATAACTAACCCTTATGTCCCTTAGATGGTGCTAGATGGATGTAATGGATCTCTTAGATGTTTGACAAATCCAACTTTAGCTGGTGAAAGCTAATGCTTAGTGTTTGTTCCTTTATTATGATCATATAACTTTATATTTATATGATTCCTTTGTTTTAATTTTTTAATTAACCTCAAAAAGGTAGAATATCAAAAATATAAGATGCTCAAATGTCTAGAAAGGACCCAAAAGATGTGAAAAAAGTACAAAGGGGTCAAAGGTGCCTAGAGGGGATGAGGGCCCCTGGAATTGGTGTCCTCATTGGGCAATGGTGTCCAAGATGATAAATGTCAGGGTATAAAAAGGAAGAATGAGAAAGTAAGGGTGTAAAACCAAAAGCAGAAATAGAAATAAAAGCAATGTGTCCAAAGACATGGCTTGATTAGTACTTTTCTTACTTAGGAATCATATGAATAGTAGTATGCAATAAGGACTAAAAATACCTGAAGTGTTTGATTTTGTGTCTACATCTACAAAAAATATAATTTTCATGGCTTATTTCTCATCTATGAACATGAAATCATGGAATAAAAATGGTATGAATCTCATTAGAAATGGTTTCCGGAAAAAATCTAGCAGCACCTCTCACACACGAACAAGGGATGAAACAACACGACACTTAGAAAATTTGTAATTTTGTTGATTTTAAATATTCATGCTATGGAGAACATTTTTTTGTCCCAACTATTCCAAGGGGATGAGACATTTGGTACAAAAAAAATCACCCAATATCATAACATGACATGTGTTGCAAGGTGATTACATTGTGGAGGGAAGAGAAAAGCATGCAAAAAGCTCATAGGGGCTTAAATTTGGTGGTATGATGAACCTAGGAAGGGGCTTGCTATGGGGCACATTTTTTGTGCCGAAATTCCCAAGGGGATGGGACAGTTGGTGTAAAAAATATCACCCTATAGTAAAGTGCTGACAAGTTACGGAATATGGTTTGGCAATGGGAAGGGCTAGGATTAGGTGAGGAAGGGCTTATCTTGCAACTTTGGGCTTCATTGAGGTCACATGATGAACCAAAGGTTAAATTTTCTATGGGGAAATTTTTTTTGCAAATGTCCTAAGGATATGGGAAATTTGGTGCAAAACATTATGCCTTATAGCCAAATACTAACAAGTGTCCACTTTAGAAATTTGATAAGTCCCCAAAGAATACCTTAGAGAGAGACTTGAAGACGAGGTTTCTAGAGCTCCCAGAGGAGTTTTTGGGAACTTCGCTATATGATTTTGAATCAAAATATCCTTTTGATGCTAATGGGATGGGTCCCATGATATGATTCTTCCTACAAATCCCTAAAAAGTAGCCTTTTCTCAAGATCACCTAGTGTAATTGCCATAGATAATTTGTGGACAAAATATTCCTTGGCCTTGTAATAATATGAAATAACCATAATTTAAAGAATTAAAATATTTGTCCAATGGTATCTTTTTTTACCTCTAACTCATTAGGGAGCTCTCAGAATCAATTCCTGAAGCTCGGATGTTATTTTGAACTACAAGCTCCTTTACCTTCAAAAACCCGCTTTCACTGAACTTATCCCTAAACCTTTAATAAATCATCCCTAAATATTCCTAAATAAATTTTAATAGTACCTTGGATCTTTAATACCATTCCTTGATGAGTTTGAGCCCTTAATTTTCTCCGGAGGATGCATACTCGTCTCAGACAAGCTAAAAATAGCCATTTCTAAGTCTACTAAAAACTTTATCTTGAAAAGAATTGTCTCTGAAGAACTTCTTGAAAAAAAATTCATATTTCCAACACATGGGAAATTTCATTAAAAAAAAAAAATAGCACTTGGAAGATTGGGATAAGCTTGACACTGGGGAAGAACTGATCTAGAAGAGTGCTCAGAAGGGCTTTCAAGAAAAAAAATTGACACAAGGATATAGTTTTCATGTCTTAAATATTGAATTTTTTCCATAAAAAACACATGATAACACATTTTATATCATTTGGAAAATTTAATTTTTTTACCAAACATGAATTGGCACGAAATTGACCCTAATTTCAACATTTTAGCACTATATATAGTAGTGCAAAAAGGTCTAACCAACGTCAAAATGGTCTATCCATTCCATGGTGTTCTACTATTTTAATGATGGTGTATTTTTATTGTGATGTTTGATCAATGTTTTTAAGGACCACTAATGATTTGAAATTCTAAATAATTTTGTGATGTTCTAGTAATGTCGCATAATATTGTTAATGAATATTTTTGATACAACAGAAAATCTAGATCAATACTAGTTATTTTTTATAATTTTACTCAGCTTTACATTTGTAATCTACTATTATTTTAGGAATCTCAAATGGTAGCGTGTACATAAGTTTGATGGTTATTTTGTGTGTCTTGCATGCCTATATAAAAAACTATGTACCTTGGAGAAGGATTTTAGTGAGTAGAAAAGGACGATTATGTTGGGATTTTTTTACTTCCAAAGAAGGGTAAGAAATATTAATTACCAGAGAGAAATTTTCCCAACCTAAAAAGACAATGTATATTTCACTATTAGCGAACGTCCAGTATAATATTATATGTATCTCTTAGGAGAATGATAAGGTTATATGGCTAGAGATAAATCTATGTATATGATTTTCTAATTTTTATTTTGAAAGCAAAATGTCTCATGACCAAACATGTATATTTAGGAATTAACTATACCAGAGTTCAGTTCATCTATAATTTTTAATGTATTTTACATATTTATTTACTAGTCGGTTTTTTATTTAAAACGCCTCAAAGTCAAATACACTTATATGCTTTGACCTACGTTCCTCTTGTGAATCAATAATACATTTACTATGTGTTTGATTTATTTTTTATATATCTAGTATTTTTCTCATGTGTTAAATTTGAAGGGATGGGTGGTTGAACGGTACTCTTTATTAGGTTCATTGATTATGTATGCATCACTTTTTCATGTGATTTTAGGCTTTATATAGATTGACACATTAGAACTAAAGAGTTTACAATAATAATGACACATTAGAACTAAAGAGTTTACAATAATAATAACATGAAGGAGACAAAAGGTCCAAATTTTATGTTAATCAAGGAGTTTCGAATGTTAAATTTAAAAAGGGGACAATTTTAGTACCCAAAATATGGTTTAAGTAAGTACTTTGCAAAATTACATGTGTCACATATGACATCTACTCGTATTACAATCCTCAAGATTTAGTGCACTTACAATTAAAAAAAAAAAACTATAGATATATACATGTCTCTTAAATAATTCATTATACCTAGCATGGACAAGCTCAAAGCTCCAAGATTGGCTCATTCACAAACATGTCATGTGCACTTTACATCATTATCTTTTCAAATGTACAATTTATCTTATTTGTATTTAGTGAAAATTTTATGTAATTTGAGAATGAAATAATTTGAATGGTCATATATAGAAACACATCTACCCTAATCTATTAAAGGGAATTGAGAGATCCTCTAATTCAAAAACTATAATAAGGTGAAGATACATAATTTAAGAAGCCAATTATTTAGAACATTTCACAATTGAAAGAAATTTTAATTTAATACATGATCTATGTTTCTATCCTACATTAACCTAGATTAAAAAAAATGAAGTGGTGTGTCTTTCCAAGTGTGAGGTATTAATGAAGGTCTCCATATTCTCTCATTTTATCATATATAACATACATCTAAGAATAGTGTTTGGATGACTACATGTCTCTTTCTCCATTTTCATAGTGGTGGTTTGCGGTGTAAAGCTAATCACATCAGTTGGGTTGTTATGGGGGTAGTTAAATTACTAACCTATTTTTAGGGTTTCAAGAAAGTAAAATATATATCTCAACACAACATAGTGATTAGATGAAAAGAAGATGAAAAATTAAACATCAATAGATAATAGAATAAGAACCTTGAATCCATATCCAATGTTAAGAACCTTGAATCCATATCCAATGTGCACACACAAAGGATAGGTTTGTATCCTTAGGGAAAGGTTTCATTGACAAAGATATATCGGAACCTAAAAACCTGTCATATGCCACGTTTTAGACCTTGGAATTTTGTAGACAACATGACAACACACTGGTCTACTTCGATGTACATTCATAGTAATCTATAACACAATTCAAGCAAGGTAGAATATTTTAATCTATAATCCTAAAACTTGATCATATATTTTTTAATTATGTAGAGTAGAAACTTAGCTAGAAAATGCGAGACAAGCATAATTTAGGACTATTTCAATTTTTTATTATAGTTTTGAACTATCATTATTTACACATTATGTTAAGTTAGGAAAAACATCCTTATTTTGTGTCATGGGAAATTTATATTCTTACTAAGACCTATTTTATAATTGTTGAACACTAAAAAATGTAGATTTATCTTGTTGTTATGCTTACAAATTTTGAATGGTTTCAAGTGAATACACAAAACTTAAATGCATATTGCAACACCGAGAGCATCACCAGATGATAGTGCAACACTTCCACTAATGACACAACATTTGTATACTTAGAAAAAATTTGAATCATTTTGTAAAAAGTGGGGATCATTTTGTAGATTACTTCTCCACCAAAAAATATACACACTTAGAAATAATATTTAGTAATATAGCTCCGATCAAACACATATTCGTCATTGTACATTTCATCCCATGGGCTCATGAAAATCCATCAATCATGTTTCACTTGCTATTAAGTACCTGTACCAACATATTCACAAATGAATTAGAGATTATCAATCATGACAGACATTAACACATCATTCAATTTGTAATGATGCAAGAGGCGGGATGTTGGAGTGTCACATTACAATGGAAAGTCTCTAACAAGGGAGATGAAAAAAATTTCAAAGTCTATAAGAGCATGGTCCCATGGACAGGCTTGGGCTCTTATTTTCTTGCAGTAAAAGGTCTCACGCGTTTTTTTAAAGTCAGCTACGAAAAATAATATAATCTTGGCCTAAAAAATGGGAGCTCCACTTCTTTAGCCCCCTAAACTTAAGAGGTGCCTGGAGAGAGGGGTTGGGAGTTTCCCCCTACAGTGTAGGGCTGATAGAATCTAATATGCATTCCCACCATTATTTTTTGGTGATTTAAGAGATAAATATCATTTTATCTACCTACAAATAACCATAAAAATCCAATGGGATCTTATAATATCTCAGTGGGTATTGTTGAGGAAACTAATAAAAAATCATGGGACCTTAAAACTGCTAAAATGCTCCTAAAGTTAATGCTCAAGCGGTTGGTTAGCTATAAAAAGATTGAAATATTTTCTTAAGACTGAAGAAACAAGGACTGTGAGATAGAAAACAAACTAAAATAATTGTTAAATCTTAGGAAAATATTTGTAATAGTTTACAAGTCTACTTTTTAGCAGAGTTTGTGCAACAAGTCATTGTGGGCATTTTTATAGTTCATAATAAGGGTCCAAGGTTGTGGAATAGTTTCAACCATTCTCATATAAATATGTTAGGGGTACACTATTAAACATCTATAGGATGTAGTTAAAAAACCTTAAGTTGTAGAACATATCCCACAAAATATGTGATGTTAACATATTATTCCAAATTTTTAGTAATCAATTAGAAAAGCACTCATGTAGGCTCGAGTCTGAAACTTGCGGTGTTCACTACATTCCAATCACAAAATTTATATTAAAATGTGTTAAATATATTTAAAAGTGATTGGTAGCTATTGAACACGACCTAATGTCCTGAAATAGAAAAGAAATGGCTGATGTCATTAACATAGCTTTATTTCTAAAACATTAGAAAACATTAAAGCAAAATCTGGATGTACAGAATTTCATTTTACAAGCCTATTCACTATAAACTACAGCAATTAATTACAAGGATCTGTTTCGATGATGCTAAATTTCTGCAATCCAATTGCAACCACCTTGAGAGAATTTGTATTTTCATATTTTCATGCCGAATTTTAATAATCCAATTACAACCATCTTGAAAGAGTTTTTATTGAGATATTTACATATTGTCCTACCGAATCAGAATCCCAGGATTGTAACTCTCTCCACTGAAACAAAATACCAAAGCATAGCAAATGCAACAACACCACTTACAATAGAAAGACTATCTACACGGTCTTCACTCCTCACGTTAGGTTCCCTGAACTCGCATTCTTCAGCCAAGCATTTCCGATAAGATTTCAGAATCTGACTATGGTCCTTACTTCTCCTGCAACCAAGAGCCCTTTGCAGAATAGGAAGACTGTTCCTCCCATTAAGCTGAATTCCCATCATGTCTTCTAACTGCATGCTCAGTTCAGTAAACTTCAAACTCCCATAACCATTATCACAACCTCTGCACTTTATCTCAACAATACACTGTACGATCTTGCAGGGCAATATGTTGTGAGCAGGTAATAGGGAACCAAAGCGTATAACGAAATCCTTATCAGAAGGGAAATTCTTCTGCACACACAGAGGACTCCAGCTTGAAATATTAGCAGCCTGCCCTGTTCTCTTGTTTACCAGAATCCAACTTAACCTAATATCGTCCATCAACTTCTCCCAAATTCTACCATCTTTTCTCTGCTCATCACCGGACATAACTATTCCCGGCCACGTCTCTTCCCCATCGGAAAAGCCGATGAGATCCATCCTGAAAGGGCAGTTACAGAACCAGTCGTCAATACCATCGGGAAAACCCCATACAACTTTGGAAAATATGACCTTATTCTTGCATGTCACATCCACAACTGACACAAAATCAGAGGGAACAGCACTGTGGAGCTCCTGGTTGTCATCTACCGGGCATTTCTCGCCTTCATAAGCGATTAACGGGTAGCAATTTGCATAAAATTTTCTGAATCCACCCAATGAAGATGAGATCAGTTCTTTCACATCTTTGTCACCCACAGATGGCCACACAGAGCAGCATAATTCTTCCCAACTACTCTCATCTTTTGCAATGCACCAAAACTCTGAAGAAACGCATGCTGCATTTGCAAGTGTTATGCCATCTACATGGCCTAATATTTCCTTGATAGAATCGCTGTTCAGAGACATCTTGTCTGCACTGTGTATACACCGAATGCTGAAGATGGGTGGACTTTATAAAAACAAGGAACATTGTCAAAATTGGATCTGACTGCAAATTGGATAAGTAAAAGTTTCCGAAGGAGACGAAGCGAATATTCATTATCTCTATTCGGATAAGAATTGAATACAACTAACAACTTATCCAGAATCAATAGAGGCATCAAATATTTAATTCCAAATCTTTAATGGTTTGCGGTCCATGGCCGGCGGGGAAGGCCATTTTCGCGGTTGTGAAGGAGTTAGATTTGAAAATTTTCAAATATTGCCGCCCTTCACACAATCAAAACACGGTTATATATTTATAAAAGTATTTTATATTTATTTAATTATGTTTAATATACACAACTATTTTAAATATTTACATATATTTTTAGAACTATAATCTTTCAAAACGTCCAAATGGCCGGGAAATTTAACACGAAAATAAGATTTAACATACAAGAAAATAAGACTGTTTACAACATATTTTGTAAGAGGGGTCAATCGCTATAATAATTACATCTTGAAGTAAATTAATGTATTAAACACATTTTGACAAGGAAAAAAATCCAGCTTTATTAAATGTCTACACCTCTATGATTCATTTTGCATGTCATCTTGATTGAATTTGTCACTATCTTGAACCAACTCTTGAATCTTATTTCCAATTCCTCGAAGTCTACAACTAAATTAATCATGACATCTTCTACCAGTATACAAGATCATCATCAACAAGATCTACTTGTAGTATGCCATTATTTGATTGTCTGAAGTCATGATATTCCTCCTTAGACTCTTGTGACTCAACATGATCCTTAATTGCAACCAATGATTCAACTTCATTTTCATCACTATTAGTACCAAAGTTAGAATCAAGGTTTACATATGAAAATAATGGATGTCGTTGGCTACTTGGATTATGTTCGATGATGAATGATCAATTTATATCATTAGTGTCTTTAATAAGAAAAAATTTCCCACATTGACTAGGAAATACATAAATCTCATTTGTCTCCATAAAATTTGATGTTTTGATAAGGGGAAAACTATTTTGATGTATTCTAAATGTTCTGTGCATTCCATCCTCAATCATTAGACACCACTTGACCTAAAAGATAACCTTCTTAAAGGCCGTGAAATCAAGCTCAATAATGTCTTGCAATATACCATAGTATTTTTTCTCAGACACTCATTTGAATAGTCTTTTCAGTATGGAAATGTTTACCATATTCCCACATTGCTTTGTAATGTCTCACCTACAAACTAGAAAATACATAATTTATAATGGCATCTAGATTCTATAATTTAAAAAAGTGAAAAATATGATATTAGAAGTACTAGAAAACTACGTAAGTTTTTAGTCTAGATTACAAACATATACCTTTCTCATGTGTGTCCTAGTGGAAATTTCTAATTCTTCTCGAGAAACAACTGTAGGATCTTTATTATTTTCAAATATAATATTTTCTTTAAACCAAATCCAAGTACATTTATCTGGCCATGTATTTCTATGTTCAAGTGGTAATTTCGTTGTGTAAGTTGTATTTATAGATCCCTCTCTACTAGATAAATTGAAATAAGCATTTATATCAGCTTCTTCTTTATTTGTAAAATAAATATCAATCCACTTCTCCATGCATTTTGTGTGATAGGAAACAGAAGAATGCATTCTCTCCCATTCATATGGATTTGTAACTCTGAGAAAAGTGAACTTTAAAAACAATTATAGAAATGAGTATTCTAGTGATATAATAAAAAATATTAAATGAAAATTTATGTACACACCTCAAATTGTTCTCAAATTTGACGCCATCTAAAGTACTTCACCGGTGAGTGTAGTGCCCACTCCTCTTCGACACCTTTTTCTTTTTTGTTGATGCTCTTTAACTGCCTAGAGACATGGATATTGATATAGTATTTTGGATAGCATGTGATTAGACTATATGGATATTTGATTATTATTGTGATTTAACTCTTATCATGGATTATGTGGATGCCTAGTGGATTTTAGTAGATATTGCAACACATGTGAGTTAGCATTCCTTTACTATATACTGATATCGTGGATTCATAGTAGTTGAGATTATGTTTATGCATCGTCTAACCATGTGTGCATTGATATTATAGTTTATTGATTTCATGATGATATTAGATGATCAATAGGTAAATTGTGTGATTGCCATCAAATGTGAATTGTGATTTTGGATAATTGTAAATGTTTGATTTAGAATAGAATTGTGTACTATGATGTATGATGATGATTGTATGATGAATGATTTTTACATGTTTTGCATTTCCTTTATGTATTGGGGTGGCCTTGAGGCTGAAGGTGGTATTATTTTGTGGTTGCAGGAAACGAAATTACACAAACAGGGTGGGACTAGGAAGGCCAACCATGAAGGAATGTCGCATGTTCACAACACGTTTACCTTGGAAGTTTTCATGTTTGTGGTTGTGTTTGTGTCATCTTCTTGATTTTCATATTTTAGAGGTCTCCATGGGGGAGCACCCTAAATGTGACCATGGGTAGGTATGTGTTGTTTTATTTTAATTGTCTTGTGGTTATGTTATTTATTTTACTATGGATGTTGTGATTGTAATTAAGTTCTAATGTACCCTTGTAACCCTATGTTCTATGTTTTTAATGTACTCCTTATTTGATTATGTAATTGTTAGAGTGAGCTAATGCTTCACCTTATGTTTCTTATATTTATTTTAGGCCTTGGCTTAATTATGTTAATTGTAGGGGGTTAATGGTTAATGTAATGATGTGGCTTTTGGGGGGGTAGATATTCCTTGGAATATAATTTAATCCTTTCACCTCTTTTATTTGATCTTTTAATTTTTCATTGGTATGTGTGCCATTCCTAAGCCCAATCTCGGATTTGGGCTTTGAGTCCAATTTTGAGAGCTTGTGTGACACGTTTTACTTGTCCCACAGTGTCTAGACTTCCCTCCTAACCTAACCTATGACCCAAGGGGTTAAGTTAGGCCTTTAATCATGAAAATTGAGAGGAAAGAGGCAATAATTACCCTCATATTTTTATCCTCTAAATTGAACTTTCAAATGTGCAAAAGTGATCTTTTGTGCAAATTTTGTGAAGGTATCTCCTCACCTATCTCTTTATGTTTCTTTTTTTGTGTGGGGGAATGGGTGATGTGGATTTGAGGGAGATGAAGTGGCATCCTTCATGGAGCCACATCACCTCTCCCTCCTTCTTGTTTATTTATGTGCATCCCTTTAATGGTTTTGGGGTTACTTTTATTATCTTGCTTTCCATTTTCATTTTGAATTTAGGATAAGGACTTGCTTTGATCTCTTGGTTTTTGGATTGGGAATATCTTGTTGGTGTGCTTGCTTGAGGAAAGGAATTTAAGTGGAATTACTTGAAGGAATAAGTTTCCATCAGTGACAAGGTAGGAGCTTAACTTGAATGTTATTCCTTGTTCTTGTTGTTTATGTTAGTGCATTTTGAATGAATGTATGTTTGTGTATGATTGTTGGGTTGGGTATTTTTCCCTTAAGAAAGGTGTGGGAGGAGGGAATTTGGGGCCATTGGGGAGATAAATGGGAGTTTTGTGAGGTTAATTTGAGGAGGGAGTGTGGGTAAGGTGTTCCACCTATGGGGAGAGAAAAGGTTAAATTTTATTTCTGCATTATATGCAATTGATTGATGGAGAATTAAGTAATTTTTGAGAGTGTTGTGATGTCCACCTTGGAGGTTCTTGGGTGGACCATTAACCCAGTTAGGAGGTATAAGGATGTGGCCACCATTATTCCTTCTCCTTTGGCTATAAATTGAGCCTTGTGATTAATTGAAATGTTGCAAGTTTTTAATTGTTTATTTATGTGTTGAAACATTTTCTTGTGTGGTGTATTGTAAATGTGAAGCCATTGTTTTGTTTTCATGGTTGTGAACATCCCACATCGTCTCATGGTTGGAGATCAGGGGCTAATGAGGGGGTTGGGTTCACTCCTTCATTGGAATTTGGTTGGGAGGAGAGTGCTACCTATCTCCCTCCCATGTTTGTGTGTGTTGGAGATGAAGAAAGAAGTTAGAGGTTTGAATTCATTGGAGTTGGAAGAGATCCTTTGAGTGAAAATTTGGCCATGTTGTCTCAACCATTTTGGTGGAGGGCTTGTATTTACTTGAATTTTAAATTATTAGGAATTTTGTATGCACTTGAAGTTGCACATTGAAAGAACTATATTTTGTTTCTTTATTTATTGTAAAATCTGCCTATAAGGAAAGCCTGAAATGATTTGGAAAATTATTGTAAAGTATTTTGTAAGGACAAGTCTGAAAATTCATTACAAACATAGTGAATCCCTGAATTTGCATTATGTTAAGGTTGTTATAAGTTTGCATGCATTGCAGTTGTAAAAAATGAAAGGGGTATTTTGTATTTTATTGAAGTACTCTGTTTAATACATATCTAGATGTTGTTTATGAAAAAGAAAGATAAAATAATGTAATTTTCATTATTATGCATTTGTATTGTTTGAATGAAAATATATCTATTTTATAATAAAATGGAAGAATTAACATCTCTTCCTTCCTGTATAACACTTTGGCTTTTCCTTTCAACACTTCCTGCATCCTTTTGTTTCTGAAATATTAAACCAACTTCAATGTATATTTGCACCTTTAAAAAAAACTGTAAATCTCTATGCAAAAATAAATTTGAAGATGTTAAGATTCTTCCATATAGCAATATGTCTTTCCCTGCATACTTGACATAACTTAGGATTAGCTTTACTAGTTTGTGATCACTTAGAATAATGATATCTATTGAGTTTGTTAAAAAGAATAGTATGAAATATTTTGGGTATAGCTGTGTGTGTGTGTGTGTGTGTGTGTGTGTGTGTGTGTGTGTGTGTGTGTGTGTGTGTGTGTGTGTGTGTGTGTGTGTGTGTTTATGTATATACCCTCGTTTATAATGAAATCCAAATATACAATGACCGATGTCAGCTTGTATACTAACATCGGTAGCCTTGCCTGAACTGGAACCAGTTACATGACCTGCGTCGGTCACTTGTGCAAAACATTTTTTTTAAATGGGTCATATTCAACCCAGTAGTTCCTTTTATGAAACTTTAAACTCAAAAACTTGAATACAGATTAAATATTACCAATCATGCTGTATATATACAAATATATACACATTTTTGTGCACATATACATATGTATAAACCTGAGAATAGATTTATCTATAGAATGATCAAAAGAAAGATGTATATTACCCAAATCTAAAGCAGTTGCAAATTCTAAACAAATAGATACCCCAAATAGATTTGGTTTCATCTATGTAACTCACAAAAAATACATAAGGGTGATAAAATACCCACAACTAGATATCTTGGTAAAAGAACCAATAAAGAAATTTGCATAATAAAATGATCCAAACCCTAGCAATCAATAAAAATGAAATAATAAAAGAAAGGGGGGAGAAATCCACCCATTCCATACCTTGTACCATCCTCTTCAACATAGTTTCATCTCAATCTCCCTTATATCCATTCTTTCCCTTTCCTATAGCTTGACCTTTACAAATGGAGGCACATTAGGGTTGGAATGAAAGATAACAACAATCATAAGGAAACTTAGGGGAAAATAAGTAACCCTAAGATCGAAAGGAGAGGATTGAATGAATCCTACGATTGGGATTTAATCCTCATCCGTTAGTGATGGATGCATAAATTTATTATTGTATGGGTAAATTAATCAAATAAATCCCTAAGAGTATGTTGTTGGGCATGGAGGAAATTAAATGGGTAATAGATATTTTAATTAAGTCTTTTAATTTAATGTTGTGTTTGGGATGGGTTAATGTATTAAATGGATAGTTGAAGGGGATAATGGGTGTATGTGTAAGGGTAAATAATTAAAGGGGTGGCTTAGGAATAATGTTGCTAGAATATGATTAATATTGTGCTAGGGATGTTATTAGAGTTAATTTAAATGAACCTTGGTGGGGTGAGATTTTATTAGTTAAGGCTAGAGAATAAATTGTATTTTATTGTTTTAAATTTATTATTAACATAAGGTGGATAATTAAACAAAGTTAATTAAGGGGTGATTGTTTAATTAAATAAAATTAATTTTGGGATTAATTAGTGAAATGGTTAAATTGATCAAATTATAATACTAGATTTAATAAATGAAATTTATTCCACAGAAGATGTATTGGTTAAATAATTAAGATTTTTATAATTGTGATTAAAGTAACTAAGTTTTAATTAACGTCTTTAATATAATCAAAAACAAAATTGGTCGTATTTTTTTCAAGCCGGGTGTTTTTCGTTTTGGTGTTGTTTGACATGGCACTTTTCAGGAATCACAGTGAGCATATCTTGTTGACATTTACTCCAAAATATTGGTGTATCTAAATGAAAATTTTGTACATATGGTGTTACAAGTACCATTTCTTTCAAAGTAGTAAAACATGCTACAATAGAACCCTCGGGGTGATCTCTTTGTCATACATAATGATTTAGTACATTCATTAAGTGCTCTACATGCCACATAAACCTTGATGTAATATGAGCACAATATTCAATCTCTCTAACAATATGTACTAGATAGTGAAATTGCAAATCAATAAATGTGAGTGGAAGATGCTTCTAAATTGTACATAGTAGTATAGGTGCTTGCTTCTTTCAATAATCTATATCCTTCATCCTAATCTCTTTTGAAGTTAACCACCTAACATAAATCGCAAGTAAGTATATATTCAATAAAAAGAATTATTTTTCATGATACATAAATTATTCTTCCAAACTGTTAAACCTAAATTTATCTCATATATGTCGATAAGTCAAATATTGCATGTCTAATATGTTTATCAAAGATATTTCAAATAATCATTGGTATAATAACCTACAAACAAATATTTTTTCATATATATGTGTGTGTGTGTGTGTGTGTGTGTGGTGTGAAGTGATATATATATATTATGGTATATATATATTAATACATGTATGAATATACATACAGTATGTATGTATAGTAGTATATGTGTGTGTGTGTGTGTGTGTGTGTGTGTGTGTATACATATATGTTATAGTATAGCATATATGTTATATGTCCTACCTATATGTATTGTATACTAATATTATAGTACTATTTATGTATATGATATACATTATGTATATTATACCATTATGTATATGTAACATATAGTTTGTCTACATATATGTACTATGTATACATTCTGTATATTATACATATATGTATAATGTATACCTATAGTAGATTAGAGCATATCTTAATATGTACCATACAGATATATATATCTATTATATATATAGGTCTGTATCGTATATCGGTTGTATATACATACATTTATAGCCATAATACCTACATATATACATAATACATATCCATACAACATTAATATACATAGACATACCTATCTACTACACATTATATATATACATCCACACACACACCCCTATATCTATATATATACCATATAGAGAATACACACCACCCCCAACCAACACACACACACACACCCACAACACACACACACACTATTTATATATATGTGTGTGTTATATATGTGTGTGTGTGGTGTGTTGTGTGTGTGTGGTGTGTGTGTGTGGGGGTTTGTGTGTGTGTATATGTATTTCTCATGTATGTAGGTTGGGTGGTGTGTGTGTGTGTGTGTGTGTGGTTTGTGTATATATATATATATACATACATACCTATCTCATATATCTATCTATATATACTATATATATTATATCTAATAGATAACATACCTACATACCGACATATATAGATATATAATATTACTACATACATAAACTATCATATACTACTATACTCCCTATAGATCTTATCCATCCACCTGTATACATGTAATACATACACGCTATAGAGAGATATAGAAAGTATAGATATAGATATAGAGGCATATAGTATTATTGTTACCTATATATAATCTCATATATAGCCCCATGTATACATGTAGCAATTAGATATATATATATATAGATATATGTATGCACCACACACATGTATGCAATTATATATCTATATCTATATATATATACATAATCTTCTATATCTTCTCTATCTATCTTAGATTATAGATATGTAGGTATGTATGTACTATAGATATATGTGTGGGTGTGTGACCACACCCCCACCACACCACACTGTATGTCTGTATGTACATACCTGCATCCCTACATCATGTATGTATGTATGTATGTATGTATATATGTATACATATCATGTTTAGATATATGTGTATAGATGTGTGTGTGTGTGTGTGTGTGGTGTGTGTAGCTACACACACACACACACACACACACACACTACACACATATATGTAGATATTATAGACACCAAAATTTGGTTCATTAGCCCCCCCATTTCACATTTTCATGCCCCTTCATTATCATTGTGCACACGTGCACCCATGTACATATTAAAAATCCCATTTTCCTACAAAATCAAATTTATTTCCCTTAGTTTATATTTTCCTATATTAATGTTATTGCATCACTTTGATCCCATCCTATCATTAATAGTTTCCATTATCACATTATTTCATCTCCCCTTATGCACCATAATTACACTCGTCACACATAATCATATTTGTCATCCTTAAACATATTTATTACCTTAATTACATCCCAAAATCTCCCATTTATCCTTTCTAGACTCATTACCTACACCCATTTAACATTTACAACCACCCTTTTCTTTATTAAATGCACTTCCACCCCATCCAACAACTATTTCTCATTCCTATACAACTCAATATCTCTTCCAACTCACCAAATCAACTTCTATCCCGAATCACTGGCTAATTTCACCTCATATCTCAAGTTTTACATTATCCACTAAGAAAGATCAATGTCTCCCCGCAATCAATGGAGACCCTATTAGGACCATCAACCCTATATATACACCATCACCCCCTTCCCAAATGGATGAAACTCTTAAGATCAGACATCTACAAAACAAATTTTAGGTTTCTTGCCTTCTTGTGAGTTGTTACCAACCGCTTGAAGCCACTTTGGAGCCTTTTTCTAACATTTTTGAATATTTGTAGCTTGGAGATTGTTGGAAGACCTCTCTTATTTTCATCACTTCTTCATCAGTCATTTTCAGGTCCATTTTTCATTTTTAAGCTCTGTAACCACATCAACTAGCTTTGTTTGCTTCATATAGCTCATTTTCCACCCATCAACCCTCACCAAGGCCTAAGTCACCCTTAGGTTTCATCTATTGTTCCTGGTCACCGTCAACCCAATCTTCCTCAGCTTTTTTTCCTACATCTTGTCCCTTCTCTCTTTATCCCTACAACACCAAGATACTTTAATCTTTGTGTTCTTCCTTACACACATCCCAAGATCTCACTTTTCTATTACAGTCATCATCAACTACCTCTGGTCTCCATAGACCTCCTATGCCCCAATTTCATTTTCATTTATTTATCACATCTTCCTGCAATCTTTTTTTTTCTCAACTTCTTGTATCCTTGTTTTTTAGCCAAAACATAATCAAAATCAAGAAGCTTTTTCCAGATCTATTGTTTCTTAGTGTTTTGATTTTCTATGTTCTCTTATCGCCATCGATTGTTGTGAATCACCGTCAACCTCTTTCTTGATTGCATTTTTTGTCTTAATTTATCATTATATGTATTATCTAATCTCTATTTTGGCATATATTTGAACATTTATGTTCTATTTATCTTATTCATCTTATATATTTCTTATTTTCAATCAATTTTCTAAACAAGTCAGTTGACATTCTTCCTAGGAAGCTCATCGCTTCTCAGGACTAGCTTTGGTCAAGAAACGTACAATAAAAATCTAGTACTCTTTTCTTTTGTAGGTATCATTTGTGTTGTACGGGTCATCAAGGTCTCTGTCAAAATAATTTATGCACTCATCTTCCATCACCATCACTATAAAATATTGGAGGTAGCCTTAAACAGTTCCTACTCCCCCAATTTTGTTGTTGTGATTGAAGTGAAGAAATGGTGGAGCTCTTGGTGAATATTTGAGACTTGGAGAATTTTTAGAAGTCTAAAAAATGGAAATCCTTCATTGTACAAACTTTTCTTTTAGTTCCTACTTAAGGTGGAAGACTAGTAGTCTAGCATTTAAAATAAAATTTGTATGGTATATTTTATTTATCAAGTTGTAATGTATTGTTGGAAAGAAAGTTTTTTTGTATTATAATAAATTGAGATATGTTCATGAAATAAAAAGAAAAGGGAGAAAAGGAAAGTTCATTGTTACTTGTAGGAGTTTGTATTATTGTACTTGAATGAAGGAAGAACTTAGAAGTTGTAAATCATTAAGAATGTATTCTTAGCAAATTTGAAATGTAATATAGTTGTTTGTGTTTTCTTTGAATAAATGGTTGTGGTTGTAATGGAAGAATGCACTAAGCTATAGTGAATTACCTTATTGAATGATTACAATCTTGTTGTGGAAAGGAAATCAATTATACAAAAAAATAGATTGAATTTCATTCCGTCATTTGAGCTTGAAAGCAATTTTATCAGAAAAGTATTATTGTAGTTGTTTTCTTATATGCTATTGAAATAGAAAATCTATGTAATTAGTGATATAATTCATAGAATGAATAAATGTTGTTAACTTATCAACTATTGACTTTAGGCATATAAAGTTAAGCTAAGGTTAAACTATAAACCACCCTAGTAAAATTTGTTTATGGAAATAATTGATGAAATGATGGTTCTATTTCGGAAGAACATGACTTCCACCCTATGCGGAGTGGCAGTCTCCGGACCGCTAGCCTGATCAGAGAGGAAGTCTCTAAACCACCACATAGGTAAGGTGGTAGTTTACAAATCATCACCCAGTTAGGGCAGCGGTCACAAGATCGTTGGTCTTCTCGGGGCGGCGGTTCCATCGCTTTTGGCGGAAAACTAAAATCCATAATTGTGCAAATTTTGAACTTGGTTTAATTAAAAATCAGATCCTATAAAACATAGAAAGGAAACCTCTAGAAAACCATAAGGGAATAAACTCATTGTTTTAAGCATGTCAATCCTTAAATGTGCATTTAAATGTATTAAATCTCATAGATTAAATGGAGGTAGGGTTTTTCCAAATAAAGAACTCAAGAATGGAAATAACTAAATAATTACTTCAGATTTAGGGTAGAATCTCTTCAACAAAAAATTAGAAGACATTGCTATAACAAATCCATGAACTAAACTAAACCAAGCTTGATCCAAATGAATCCCTCCATGGCTTCCCTCCTTGCTTTCATGGCTTCCACTCCTCCAATGTACAAATTAAATAAAAGAAAAGAGACCAAATGAGGAGGCTAGGGAAAGAGAAAAAGGTTAAATAAAATTTCATAAGGATGGCTAGGGTTAGTTGGGAACTCTAAGATCTAGTGGCCACAATTGATTTAATCTAAGGGTTAAGAATCAACCCTACAATTGTTAGGTGAGAATATATATATATATATATATATCTATATATATATATATATATATATATATATATATATTGGGCTTTTAAATAATTTAAATGTATGTGAAAATGGGTGAAGAGGGCCACTTAGTACCATAGTATATTAAGTTAGTTATGTAACTCTCCTATTATGTTTAGTAAATGATTAAATGGACATTAAAGCTAATAATTTAAGGGGACTAAGGTAAGAAAGCATAAGGGTTTAGTAAATGTGGGTTTGAATGTTTATTTGAGAAGGGAAAACTACTTAACCAAGTAAAATAATTGATGGACACCTTTCTAACGAATTGTAATTGTAATTGTATTGAACTTAGAAATGGGTTAAGAATATTTAATTATTAATCTAGACCTGATCCATCCAGTATAACGTAGCAGACTGCTGGTAGAAATTAATTGAACATATTATACGGTCTAACACCCTTGTAATATTTTAAACAAAAAAAAATTCACAAGTTCTAGATAATTATTTAAGGTTTAATGTGGTTGTAGAAAGTCAAAAATTGTGGGCGTTACAACCTTAAACTATGCCATATTTAGAGTTTCTTGTTTTCTAGCATGTTATTTCATTAACTTGGAATAGGAGCATAAAACATTTCAAACATTCTAGCACATCTGGTGGGACGTACCTATTCCTTTGTTAAGTTCTTTATTCATTTTCAAATCATATTCTATATTTTATTTTCCTCCTTCCACTAACTTTGTAGGTTATAGTTCTTTGCTTGCGTGCTTGGGAGTTTGCTTTCTTGTTCAACAATGTGTATGTAATTTGGAAAAAGGAAATGCATATCCAGGTATTCCTCTTTTGATTTTTGTTTTTTTGTTTCTTGCATCATTTTTCCCTTCCTTTTCTTGCTTGTCTTCATCAAATGTCATATTTGGGTTTGGATCTAAAATAAAAAATTTAATTCATATTTATTTGATCACATAGCTTAATTAGGTGATAATACTTTTCATTCACATTTTCCTCACACACAACCAAACCACATGCACAATCTATACATCTAAAAAATTTCTACACAGGTGGAGCTATTGGGATTTCATTACCAAATAAGGAAGTCGCCACGGTGTTCTGGCCATATAATAAATGTATTTACTATTGGTATATATGCTAAGTGCTTGACACCCTTATCATTGAGGTGTGTGAAGTTTCGACGTAGGCCCATATATCAAGTCGTGTACCAATAGTCATCATAGATTCAGTCCTCACATACCTTTGGGTATATTGAGGACTTCATCCTTAAACACACCTTAAACCATCCACAGAGTGGCCATTTATCTAGGTTCCTTTTGATCCTATTCACTCTTCATATTCTATAAATAAGAAAGATAAACAAAAACAAATTGCTTGACTTGTGTTTTGCATTAATAGTTTACATAATATTTTTATTTTTTATTTTATGTATGTTGTTACTTGTTCCCAAGCTAAGAGAATGGAAAAATCAGATACTTCTAATGACATCCCATCTCAACCGACCCCTCACAAAAAAAATCCACACTCACTCTTGTTTCTTCTACACCTTTGATGACCTTGCATCCTTGGCATCCTTATCCACTATTGCTACGATTACTCCTCATGGGGCCCATGTTGTTCAAGGAAATCCCCATATCAAGATCAATCACTTTGTCAATCATCAATCCATCCCTTCTATACAAGCCAAACTTCCTTCTACTATTTCCTCAGGAGCACTTGGCCCCCCACTATCCCTCACAGATTCTTGGAATTTAAATAACTCCTTGATGCTAACCCCATCATCCTCCATGTGACTATCTAGTTAGAAAATCCACATACATCCCTATTGATGGACCTATTAGTACCCAAATTAATTATCCCTCAAATTCTTAGCAGCATCACAAGTTTTGGTAGGAAGCTTAGAGACTGATAGATCATGGTGAGTCATTTTGTATCCAGGGATGGGATCTAACTAGCCCTCTATCACTCAGATGTTGAGAAATGGATACCACCCTTAAGAGAATTTGATCTATCCTCACTATTTTAGGTTGTGCCTTTCAACCAAGGTAAGAGAACCCTTTTGTAGCCTGTTGTTTATGGAGGAGATGGAGATGTCCTTCCTAATGAATTTTTTAAGGAGACCTTGAAAAAAATATGATCAATACAACAAAATCTAACTCTCACGAGTTCTCAATCTAGATAGTGGAGATATTATCTAGGCAAGGTTCAAGCTACTAAAGACATTTGGAATCTTGATTGTTTATGTATGTTTTGCTAATAAAATTTATGCATTTGTATACACACATGAAAAATAGGGGTAGTATGGGTAGGATTAGTTATTTTTAAATAAGTTTTGGTGGGAGGAGAGGTAGAATAAACTTGATTTACCAAATCTCTAAGAACTCTTACAAAATGGAAAGTCTAGATAACATAATGCTTCAGAATAGCTAAAATTTTCCTTTAACCAAAATATGTACTTCAATGGAGGCCCAGATTAGCACTTTTTCACACAATCTATGAGATTTTAACATGAAGGCTCAAGTTAGAAGACCCAACAAAACATCAAAATCTAAGATCAATCATGCCTGAGGTACACCCAGAGGCTTATAAACAACCTATTAACAAATGAAAGAAAAGTGATTTTAAATAATTTATTCCACTCCCAGATGAAAGATCTTCTGAGAAATGAGATTGCAAATGCCACTAAACTGTCACAAGGATTGAGACTTGTGTGATTAATACATATTTTTATACAATATTTCAATAAGAACAAGAAAAACTATTTGCAAACATTCAAAAATGAAACGAGCTCAATATCAACACAGAATAACTCAAGTTTGATTAAATTTATCAGTAGGGGAAAGTTTCTATAACAATCTCAGAGATTTTCAATGGATATACACTTGCAACCACCTTGAAACGATCAAACTTAATACAAAAGAGATATATAGGCTTCTCATACGGCTTCTCAAAAGGCAGGCTTTGTAAAATTTTCCTCTTGGGAATTTTATTTAACCTCTAACACTCCAACCATTTGCATGAAAAATTTGTGTCATTTATAACATTTAAAACAGAGCCCCTTTTCCCCCCAAAAATCCTAACATTGAGTGCTACCAGTGCTCGCCATGATCACAATCATGATTTGCAGAATCAGATCTGTAAAAAGTCGTCAGGATCTCAAGGGGAAAATCTCTTCGAATATTTCCCGCATTCAACTCCTTCTAGTAGATCACTTTCCCCTCTACTTGCCAACAACTCCTACCTCTAATCTATCGAATCTGTTTCTTCGCATGCTCGGGAAGGGAAAATGGAAGATCGGATCGAGCCCAGAGGTCGGATCTCATCTTAATGGTAAAATACATCCCCAAATCTTCCTCACCAAACTTAGATATCAAATTAACTCCCCTTCCCTATTTGGTGTGCAAGAAATATAGATAAATCATGAAGACTCACATCTCCAGGAGCTCTAGAGTGAAAATGGTGGAAAAATCAGATACAAATGCACATCTTCTATTGATTCCTACTTTGAATTTGGACTGTCCATGTGGGAGATCTAATTTTAGAGTGGGTCTACAAATTCTCTTTTTCCTTTTACAACTTTTGAAAAAATGAAAAAAAATTCACATTTTTCTCCGCGCCTCCACCCTTAAGAAATGGGCTGAACACATGTCCTAAGGTGGGTCCCAAAGGAACAGCGGCCAAATTCTGCCATTTCACCTTTTTTTTGGAAAAGGGAAAATTTTCCAAATTTCCCCTATAGCTCCGCCCCTCCGTCGTTGACTGGAGAAAGTTTTGACTTTTCTCTATCAGGCTCGCGGGTCATTTTGATGATTTTAGTCATTTGAACATCAAGGGGAAAGAAACCAAGCTGCCCCCAATGGCCTGCCTCCCCCCTCTTAACATTTTCAAAGCTAACCTTGACCTCCTTCTTGTCAAGCTTGAAGGCCATTTTGAGATTTTAATCCTTTTGATGATAAGAGGAAAAAATTCCAATTTGCCTCCGATGGTCCGCTTCCCCACCCCTTTTACTTTTCAAACTGCCATGTGTCATAATGGCGCATCTTCAGATGACCCCCAAAGGTTGAGACCTTAAATGAGCACGAGCTCGCCATATGTCATTATGGCGCAACTTCAAAAACCTTAAGGTTACAAAATGATTTGGTGGGGGCACGCTTCCATTTTAGAATTTTATTCCATTTTTCCAAAATGGAAAAACATTCAACTTACCTCCGAAGGCCCACATCTCTGCCATTAGCTTTGCCACATGTCCTCCTATGGGGTTAAAGTAAGACCTTTTTTTCCTACCACTTAAAATTTGGTTTAATCAGAGCCTGGCGAGACCGCGAGGTGAGTTCAAACCTTTTTCCAAAGTAGAAAAAAATAAAAAGTTCAAAAAAAACCAACCGCACCCCATCTAATTAGAAGAAGCCACGTAAGCACCAAAATAACCAATCAGAAATGATCGGAGCCACGGGACCAAATTTTCCTTTTTTGCCAAAAAAGAAAAAAGTGATAAGTTAAAGCATTTTCCCACCATCCCCTGACCAACCAAAAGAAGCCACATGACCACTAAATGTTGAGGAATAACTTTGACCTAAAAAAGACACCTGTTAAACCATCAAAATACAGAAAATCACCATTCATGCCCAGAACCTAATTTTTCGCTAAGGATGAAAAAAACATTTAAAACAAAAACAAGTGAATCATGGTTCTGAGCATCCCTTCGACCATGGATTTTTGATTTTCAAAGGCATAAAAATATATATTAACCATTCTCGAGCTTCCATGGTCGAGGAAAAATAGGGAAAATGGCAAATCCTGCGGATTTCAAAGAAATTAGGGCAAAAACAGGGCAAGCTCAAAGACTTTTCAAGGAGGGACATGACAATGGATTCTGAAAACAATTCAAGTCATTTCAAGTGGAGGTAGAAAATTTCAAAACACCCACATCAAGAGACAAAATGTTTCATAACACACAAATCAAAGGAAAATAATGGAAAATGTGGCGAAACAAATCTGAGCACCAACATCGGCTCCGACTCGTGGATGAGCACTCTCTTTGAGTGCCACAAGAAAAAATGTAGACCAAGTGCCAAAATATCCATTGTGTAAAGGATTCAGCTTACAGAGAACAAAACCAAGACCATCCCCTAAAAAACAAACAAAGAAACCAGCTAAAATAAACCACCGGGGACCAAAATGAAAAAGAACATGAAAGACAGAAAACAAACCAACAAACTATACACTGTACAGATGATGTTCACCTTGGTTTTGGGGAATCAATCCAATAAGTGTTAAAAATTCCTACCATCAACAAGAAATTCAAGAAATTCTCCATCCAAATCCTTCAAGAAGAAGGTATGCTCACCAATCTGAATATCTATGGAGTAAGGTCCCATCCACAGTACATCAAATTTACCATGTTTTCCCTTAGCTTCATGCCTGTTATCCCATAACAGCACAAGATCTCCAACATTGAAAGCTCTTAGGGAGACCTTGTTGAAAAAATTCTTCAGCTTCTCTCTAAACTTTACATGCCTTTAGTGGGATGCCCTCCTTTCTTCATCAAGTTCAACAATTTGGTTAATGTGAGCATCATATGCAATTACTTCTTGATCTTCCAATTGTTGAATGAACTAATATAAGGATAATTACATATGCAGGGGTAGTAGGGCCTGAGTTCCATACAACAACTCAAATGGGCTCTTTCCAGTGGCTCTTTTAACAGTAATTCGGTCTGCCAAGATAGCAAACTTCAACTGCTCACCCCATTTTCTCTTGTTCAACTCCAAGGTTCTTCTGATAATCTTTAGCAAATTTTTATTACTGGACTCATCCTATCCATTTCCTTTGGGATTGTAATTATATGCATATGTCAAGTTGATCATGTATTCTTTGCACATTGCCACCAAAGGTTTAGCTCTAAAGCTCATGGCATTGTCAGCAACAATCTTGACTGGCACCCCAAACCTACAGATGATATGGTTTAAAAGAAAATCCATGACAATTTGGTGTGTTTCTCTTTTGGTGGGGATTGCCTCCACCCATTTGGTGAAGTAATCAGGGGCTATAAGAATCCACTTATGGCCAACACTTGAAGGGTCTGAAATATCACCAATGAAATCCATCCCCCATTGCTTGAATGGGGCTTCAATTGATACATGATGCAAAGGAAGGGAACCTAAATTTTTTAGTATTCCAGAGAAGCACTAGAAACTCTCACATCTTCTAACCAAAAGAGTTGTATGATTAAAGAGGGTTGGCCACCAATAACCAGCCCTCAATATCTTGTGTGTTGTGACTCTTCTAGTAAAGTGCCCCCCACAAACTCCTCCATGAAGATCAGAAATTATCTTGGGGGCTTCATCTTCAGTAATGCACCTTAAGAGAACTCCCTTAGGGTTCTTCCAAGCTAACCCATAATCAGTAATGACATATTTCTAGGAAGCCAACTTAAGGGCTCTTTTCTGGTTCTTACTTAAATACTCAGGGTAGTTCAGATGTCTAAGATAAAAACTTACATCTTTGTACCACTCAGAACTCATCAATTTTTCAAAAAAATGTACCCTACCTTATTATACCTCATTTACCTCAATAGTTTGCAATTTTCTCTTAGCCATAAGCTTAGCCAAGCCCAAACCTCTCACCAACTTCGTGGTTTGGATATCCATGTCATATTCTTGCAACTTGTTCACCCCTCTATATCTTTTGCTTGAGACTTCCATCTCTGATAAGATGTCTTTCACCATGGTATGGGGAACATAAGCAACAATCTTAGAACTCAAAATGTAAGGCCTGAAAACCTTTGTTGCTTTTACCAAGGCAAATACTTGCTTCTCCATAATAGTGTATTTCAGCTCAGCCCCATGCAATGCCTTACTAAAAAAGGAAATTATCCTCTCAACCCCTTCATCATCTTTCTGCAACAGGAAAGATGCAATAGTATTTTCTAAAGCAAAGGAAAACAGTTGGAAAGGATTCTTATAATCTAGATCTGTTAAAATAGGGGCATGCTTTAATGCCTCCTTGATCCCATTGAAATCTTGGATGGTAGTCTCTTTCCACTTGATGGCCTAGTCCTTCTTTAGCATGGAAGTGATTGGAATGGTCAATTCAGAAAAGTTTGATATGAATCTCCTAATCAAGTTTATCTACCCATAGAAATATTGAATTCCTTTCTTGGTCCCTGAAATAGGGACCTTGCTGATGGCCTCTACCCTCTCTAGATCAATCATCACCCCTTCTTGTGACACAATGTGGCCAAGGAATTTTCCCCCTGCACTCAAAAAATGACACTTATTTGGATTGATTAAGATGCCATATTCTCTACATCTTATCAAAATCTTCTCCAAGTGCAGCAAGTGATCACTTCTCTTCCTGGAAAATATAGTTACATCATCTTGATAAATTGTAATAAACTCATTGATGTAACCAGAAAAGGTAACATCCATTGCTCTTTGAAATGTGGCTCCATCATTCTTCAAACCGAAGGGCATCCTAACATATGCATACATCCCCCAAGGAGTAGTAAAGGTTTTCTTGATCCTTTCTGATTCCTTCACCACAACCTGGTTATAACTAGAGAAACCATCTAGGGTGGAAAGAAATTCAAAACTAGTCACTAATTGCAGCATGTTTTCCATATTCGGTAAAGGATAATTATCCTTCATTGATGCTTTGTTTAGATTCTTAAATTCTACACACAGCTTGATATCACCATTCTTCTTTCTTACTGGTACTAGGTTTTTAACCCAAGAAGAATACCTTGTGGGATGAACAATCCCTCTATCTCTTAGCTTCTTCAATTCCTCTTGCATTTTAAGAGATAAGAGTGGATTGATTGTCCTCTGTTTCTACCTGAATGGTTTTACATTAGAATCCAAGGGAATCTCATGTTGAAACAGATCCTCTCTGTATGCTTTAGTTCAGAATAGGTTCAAGCCATGCAATTTTGGTATTTCTTCAACAATTAGATGTATGTCTGCTTCTCCTCTTTGCTGAGATTGCTACCTAACCAAATTTTTGTTAGCTTCTCCTTTGTGCCAAGGTCATACTCCTAAATATCCCTAGAGGCTATCATGCATCTATTAATGATGTGATCAACATTATAAAAATAGGACTCAAGAGAAACCCACCCTCTAGGAATGGTATTAGTCTTTAGTTGGATGATGCCCTTTCCAAAAAAGGTTTCTTTCCCTTCTACTACACACACCATTGGCTCCCAATCAATAATTTGATCAACAAAATCTCCCTTGTTCTACAGAAATCTTTTGATCTGAACATCATTATCAAAAACCTATCAATGCTTAACATTATCAGGTACAGATGGCCTTTTTAACACCTCAACATCATATTCACAATATGGGGATATTGCACGCAATTTTCAAAATGAGACCCTAGCACTGTAATCTTATCTTCCAATTCATTGAACCTCCTATCATGATGCACAATGTTGAATGAATAAAACATCTCAATGAGATCCCAAATTGCATGTTTGTATTGTTTCATTCGCTGATTTTTTGTGGCATAGAGTTTTCTGATTTGTTTTACAATTAGTTTTGATTCCCTTTTGACAATGATGTCTTTGACATCATATTTCCAAGCAATTCTTAAATCCGAAAACAATGCCTCATACTTAGCAGTGTTGTTAGTGCACTCAAAGTTGATTTTGAAGAAAAAACAAATTTTTCCTGACCTGGGGAAAGCAGAACAACACCAGCACCATTACCAAACTTGGAGCAAGCTCCCTTAAACAATATATTCTAAGGAGATCAAGCTTGTTCGACACACCTGCATTCCTCAATTGTGTGCTCCTTTCCATTAGCAAATCCTACAAAGTTATCAACATCAACGTTTATGTATAATACTTCATAGGATGCATTATTGGGATCTTCAATAAGATGAAACATCTTCTTTTCCCCATACAACTTGACAAGGCTGCCCTCAACTGGGATGGTGGCATTGAACACTCCCACCAACACTTGCAGCCCACCTTCTAGATAATAGCATACCCCACTTGGTTGGGTAGTCAACAATAACTACATCAAGTTTCAAATTCTTGCCTGGATAGGCTGCAAGTTGCACCACCAGACCCTTCAAACACCCCACCACTGTCACCTCTCTGGAATCCATAGCAGTGCACTTCCCATATGGATCTATTACTTTGATATTTAATTCATTCATAACTTATGAGGCATAACATTACATGATGCCCCTAAATCAAACATACAGTTATGCAACAATCTATCCTTAATGATTAGGGTAGTGAAGAATGGGTCTACATCCAGCTGAGAATCTACCAAGGATGTTCCTAAATAAACCTCAGGTGGTTTATCTATCTCTTGTGATGTTGGTGGTGCCTCTAATTCCTCTATGAATGGTGGAGTCTCCACAATGTTTATGTTTTTTCCTAGTTCAATCTTCCCTTCTTTCAATCCCACGTATTCAAATGCTCCTTTCTTGTGCTCAAGAATCCTAAGCAACTCAAAAATTGGAACAAAAACTTTGATTTGACTTAAAACTTGGGCAATATCATATGGGACATTCTTTGGCAAGGTAGTATTGGAAGGAAAGCTGACACACTCACTAGATGGGACAAGATTTTTGATAGCTTGGGCATGAGGAGGGGTAAAACTTTTGTTTAGAACTATAGGGCTTTTAGCATATGCATCCTTCTTAGGGTCCTCTTTATGAATGTTTGAAAGTAATGGAGCTTTTGTCTTGGCTTGAGGCCCTGTCCCTTTGACAACCTTACTTCTTGTGTCATATTCCCTCTCTTCAGCAACAAAAACTTTCATCAGTAACTATATATCTTCCTCAGATGGTATTCCTCCATCATACTTCTTTATCATTAAAGCCCTTAAATATTCAAATTCATTATTGGGAAATTAAAAAGCTTGTACAGTATCTACTTCTAAAGTATGAGAGGGAGGAAGAATAGGTACCCTATAAATGCAGTCCCAAAAACTAGTAGTGGTCTAGGCACTTATCACTTCAGTTGAAGTTTCCCCTTGTTGTGAGCTTGTGGAGCAACCCATCATGTAGACATCATCATCAAATTATCATCATAAGCTTCTTCTTCTTCTTGCAGATCTTCCTTACATGGAGCATGGGGCATGAAACATCTATCACACCAATAAATGACATTTGTCTCCTCCACAACATCAACTCTGGCAACCAAAGGATCAGACACCATTCTATTTTCCCTGACTTGGGGTTGTATATTTCTAAATCCAACAAGTCCCTTACCTCTGTCATCAGATCTTTGCTGATATGTGAACCTGTTTTGGCCTTGCTGCTTGTGTTGACCTTGTGAATTGTGCCCAATCCCCTTCTCTTCCTGAGCTAGTTTGTATGATATTTCCTTGACAGCCTCTGCCAATGTTTTCACAATTTACTCCAAATCTGCAGCCTTGCTTGTTAGAGGTTTTTTTGGGTTGATTAGGTTTACACCCTCCCTTTCTAGAGGCTTTCCAATTGCCTTAATATTGTTCTCTATTTACAGCTCGTCATGGTGAATTCCTGCCTCAAATTAGCAGGGTTTTTGTCCCTCAAGTAGTAAGCAACCTTTTTATCAAAGCATCTGAATATTTGATCAAACATGATTCATCACATGGCCTTATCCTAATAGGAAATCTCCTTAAGTTATTGTTAAACCTTGTGTTGAAATCATGTACTGACTCATTAGGATCCTTTTTTATGTTTTCAAATTTTGTCAAAAGAAACCTAGGGTCAGTTCTATCACCATACTACAATTTAAATGCATTGCTCATCTCAGTCCAAGAATCAATAGAGTTATCTGGAAAATCTTAATATCATTCCCTTTCATCCTCTTCCAGAGTATGGATAAACAAATTTATATATACATCTTCATGTTCAATCTCAAAGTCTTCCATCATATTGATAAAAAGATTCAGATGTGGATCACCAGTTATAGTGTTGTTTCCTTAGAACTTTGGTAGTTTGTTTCTTACATGTTGAGGAAGTGCATTTGGATAACTAGCCATCCCTACAAAATTTATAGGTCCAAAGGTATTTATAGAAAATGGAGGTCTGGGTGGGGGCAGGGTCATGTTGTTTTGAGGAGGTGACCCTAGAGGGGTGATATATTGATAAGGGGCTGAGGGTATTTGAAACACAGGGGTATAATTTTCAAAGTGGATATCCCCTAAAGGCCTTGTTTCTTGGAAATCCCTATCAAATTTTGAAAAGACATGGATAGAATGAGAAGAAAACTTCTCAAAATCAAATGAAGGCCCATCTCCAATTAGAGAATTCAATTCCACAAAGACGCTACCTAATTCTAAAGCACTTGAATAGTTGTCTTCACTTATAGGCCAATCACTTTCATCAATGGAGATCCCTCTTCTTGTCTACTGATCCCCCACAACTCTCCAGGTTTTTCTTCCTTCTGATTTTACTTTTCCTAGCTCTAGAAATAATGTCCTAGCAGGGTCCTTAGATAAGAAAGATCTTCTTCCTTCCAGATTTGCAAATGTTAGTAACAAATCTCACTTGAAAGAGGTTAAGACACTAGTATTCATTAAGAATCATATCAACAATGAGTCACCACTAAGGATTTCCACCTTTATTGTGCAAATGCACTAAATATGATCTGTCAAATGTTGTCAACACTAGAAACTTGAAATGGAAAGACTCTGACTTTTCTTTACCCAAATTTTTCAATGAGAGCTAGTGCACTAGGTGTAGGAACTAAAAGAATTACACATAGTAGTTGGAGTATATAAGAAGTGTTTTACCAAGGTCTGAACATGAACTAAAACCACTATGTCCTCGGTAGTGGCACCAGTAAGGTGTTGGTACCCAAATTGATTCTCCCTCAAAGTCTGAGTAGCATCACAAGTTTTGGCAGGAAGATTAGAGACAGATAGATCATGGTGAGTCATTTTGTAGTTGGGGATGGGATCTAACTAGTCCTCTATCACTCAGATGTGGAGAAATGGACAGCACCCTCAAGAGCATTTGATCTATCCTCACTATTTTAGGTTGTGCCTTTCAACCAAGGTAAGAGAATCCTTTTCTAGCCTATTGTTTATGAAGGAGATGGAGATGTCCTTCCTAATGAATTTTTTAAGGAGACCTTGAAGAAAATATGATCAATGCAAAAAAATCTAACTCTCACAAGTTCTCACTCTAGATAGTGGAGATATTATCTAGGCAAGGTTCAAGATACTAAAGCCATCTGGAATCCTAATTGTTTATGTATGTTTTACTAATAAAATTTATGCATTTGTATACACACATGACAAATAGGGGTAGTATGGGTAGGATTAGTTGTTTTTAAATAAGTTTTTGTGGGAGGTGAGGCAGAATAAACTTGATTTACCAAATCTCTGATAACTCTTACAAAATGAAAAGTCTAGATAACAGAATGCTTCAGAATAGCTAAAATGTTCCTTTAACCAAAATATGTACTTCAATGGAGGCCCAGATTAGCACTTTTTCACACAATCCATGATATTTTAACACAAATGATCGATTTAGAAGACCCAATAAAACATAAAATTATAGATCAATCATGCCTAAGGTACACCCAGAGGCTTAGAAACAATCTTTGTCAACAAATAAAAGAAAAGTGATTTTAAATCGTTTATTTCACTCCCAGATGAAAGATCTTCTGAGAAATGAGATTGAAGATGCCACTATATTGTCACAAGGATTGAGACTTGTGTGATTAATACATATTTTGATACAATATTACAATAATAACAAGAAAAACTATTTTGCAAGATGCAGAAATGAACAAACACATTTTGCTCAAGAATCAACAAGAAACTATGTTTGATTAAATTTATCAGTAGGGGGAAGTTTCTAGAACAATCTTAGATCTTGTCAATGGTTGTACACTTTCAACCACCTTGACATGATCAAACTTAATACAAAAGAGATGAACATGCTTCTTAGACAGCTTCTCAAAAGATAGGCTTTGTCAAATTTTCCTCTTGGGAATTTTCTTTGACCTCTAACACTCCAAACATTTATACGAAAAATTTGTGCCATTTATAACATTTACAACATATCCCCTTTTCCGCCCAAAAATCCTGACAATGAGTGCTACCAGTGCTCACCATGATCATGATCATGATTTCTAGAATCAGGTCTGTAAAAAGTCCCCATGTGCTCAGGGGGCAAATCTCTTCGAATATCTCCCGCATTCAACTCCTTCTTCTGGTAGATTACTTTCCCCTCTACTTTCCAACCACTTCTACCCCTAATCTATCAAATTTGTCTCTTCACATGCCCAGGAAGGAAAAAATAAAGATCGGATCGAGCCCAGAGGTCAGATCTCATCTTAATGGTAAAAGACATCCCCAGATCTTCCTCACCAAACTTAGATATCAAATTCACTCCCCTTCCTTGTTTGGCATGCAAGAAATATTGAGAAATCATGGAGACTCACATCTCTAGGAGCTCTAGAGTGAAAATGGTGGAAAAATCAAATACAAATGCACATTTATTGTTGATCCCTACTTTGAATTTGGACCGTCCACGTGCAAGATCTAATTTTAGAGCGGGCCTATGGGTTACCTTTTTCCTTTTACAACTTTTGAAAAAATGTGAAATTTTCACATTTTTCTCTGCGCCTCCACCCTTGAGAAATGAGCCTGACACTTGTCCTAAGGTGGGTCCCAAAGTAACCTCAGCCAAATTCTACCATTTCACCTCTTTTTGGAAAAGGGAAAAATTTCCAAAATTTCCCCGCAGCTCCGCCCCTCTGCCATTGACAGGAGCAAGTTTTGACTTTTCTTTATTGGGCCAGCGAGTCATTTTGATGATATTAGTCATTTAAACATCAAGGGGAAAAAAACTAAGTTACCCCCAATGGCCCGCCTCCCATCTCTTAACATTTTCAAAGCCAACCTTGACCTCCTTCTTATCAGGCTTGCGGGCCATTTTGAGATTTTAATCCTTTTGATGACAAGAGGAAAAAAATACAATTTACCTCCAATGGCCCACTTCCCCACCCCTTTGACTTTTCAAACTACCACATGTCACAATGGCGCATTTTAAGATGATCCCCAAAGGTTGAGACCTTGAATGAGCATAGGCTCACCATGTGTCATTATGACACAACTTCAAAAACCTTAAGGTTACAAAATTATTTGGTGGGGCGCGCTTCCATTTTAGAATTTTATTCCATTTTTCCAAAAGGTAAAAAACATTCAACTTACCTCTAAAGGCTCGCATCTCTGCCATTAGCTTTTCCACGTGTCCTCCTGCAAGGTCAAAGTAAGACTTTTTTTCTTGCTACTTAATTTTTTTCTTTAATTAGAGCTTGACAGGGTTGCGAGGTGAGTTCAAACCTTTTGCTGAAGTATCCAAAAGGAACAAGCTCAAAGACAATACCTATCGTGCCCCATCCAATTATAAAAAGCCATGTAAGCACCAAAAGAACCAATCAGAAATGAGCGGAGCCACGGGACCAAATTTGCCTTTTTTTGCCAAAAAATATAAAAAGTGATAAGTTAAATCATTTTCCCCGTCATCTCCCTGACCAACCAAAAGAAGCCACGTGACCACTAAACACTGAGGAATAAATTTGACTAGGTAAAATACACCCGTCAGACTATCAAAATACAAAAAATCACCATTCACCGCCCAGAACCTGATTTTTCGCTAAGGATGAATTTTTTTTTAAAAAACTAGAAACAAGTAAATCATGGTTCTGAGCATCCCTTCGACCATGGATTTTGTATTTTCAATGGCATAAAAATATATATTAACCATTCTCAAGCTTCCATGGTTGGGGAAAAATAGGAAAAATGGCAAAACCCATGGATTTTGAAAAAATTAGGGAAAAAACAGGGAAAGCTCGGAGACTTTTGAAGGGGGGACATGACAATGGATTCTGCAAAAAATTCGCAGCAATTTCAAGTGGAGGTAGAAAATTTTAGAACACACACATCAAGATAAAATGTTTCAGAACACGCAGATCAGAGGAAAATAATGGAAAATGGTCCGAAATAAATCTGAGCGCCAACAGGACCCCCTCTTTAACATCTTTATGGTTATCCCCCATAATCTGAATCTATAGAAGTCCTCACCTCCCAACTCATCGTATTTTTCTGTAGGGCCATAAATGAGGTAACATTATCTGAAAATGAACATGTCCCTCATGAATCCTCTATCATGGTTCCCCAGATCCAACATTCCCTCCCAAAATCTTCAAGACTCTAACATACCTCCTCCACTACCCTAGCAACACTTTCAAATTTTGGTGTCTCGTTTAACATCCCATATCCATCCCAATGCTTCTATCTCACATCCTCCCCCTTTGGATTTGACTCAAACTAACTAACTTCCACTCTGAAGAATCTTTTAGCATACGTTTTCTAATCAATCCCTTCAAGTATCCCAACCACCACATGCACATACCCAATATCATCAAACACAAATCCAATCCAATCTCCCTATCACTCAACAAAAACCTTCATGATAGTACCCATCCATCTACATCCCTTTACAACATCCTACTTCGTAACTCACCCGATCAAAAAGATTTAATTATGTTCCTTCATATCAACCACCCCCACAAACTCCTAATTACGCCAAAAATTATCAATGTTACTCACAATCTAATCTATCTACTTTCAAAAATACACACTAACATCAATTAGTTCCCTATCCTCATACATAAAATGATCTTATGCAATCCTTGTTGAGTAGAACAGATAACTTAGAGGCCACTACCTTAGGCCCCAAAAGTACATTTACTTATGAGAAAATCTGCAATGAACACATCAATCCATTTGTTCCTGTTAATCCATATCCTCCACATTAGGATATTTTCAAATTCTCTAGATTCCATAGAAAATAATATCCCCAACAACATCTGTGTGCCTTTAGGAACTCATGCTACCTTATTGTGCATGATAAATATCTTATGCTTTGAACCTTTTACATGTCATTGTCTTGGACCGCTCTAGACTGGTACAATGACCTTACTCAAAATTCCTTCTTTTCCTTCGCACAACTTGTGCAAATTTTTCTGTATAACTTCCCCATCAACACAGTGCTTAATATAACCATCATTACCTTTACGCCATCAAACAATTTGAGGATGAATCAATTGCCAATTTCATTTCTAGGTGGCACATGATTATTAATCAACTGTCCTTTTCACTACCTCAAACCAAATTGATTAAGATCTATTCTAGATCATGTACCAAGCACATTTCATCTACTCTAGTCATAAAATCATTCACTTAATATTAAAATTATACCGCTAAGTATGTTGTTTTCTATATGGATCTTGTGTGATAAAATTATTCACTAATGGCTCATCCCCTAGTCCTATCGTCAGTTTAGTCATTCATTTTCATTAAGTGTCTTGCACAATCATCACTTATTTACATAGTTTGGGTCGTATCTCAGGGAGTCTCAGCTATCATTAATTACTTAGTTATCATCTCTATTCTTTGACTAGGGTGCCTAAGGCTAGATTAGGACACCCATGGTCACCACGGTCCTTATTTTAATGTGACCTGCTCCCACTTTCACTTGGGTCTCATTTAGAGTTTCAAGGTTGGTATTTATTATTTTCCCTCTCATTTCCCTAGGTACTATTCTTCATGTCGAGTCCTTTGTGTCAAAATTTGAACAAGAGATCCCTATATAAACACAATATACTCACTATCTTATTGTCGGACTATCTACTACTAAGGGCTAGCTATCTAATAAGGCAAGGGACTACATTTGGGCACTATTCTGCATCAGAAACTACATAGAAAGGTTTGTATTCATTCTATTTCATCCACCATTTGCATCTTACATCTAGCTATTTCCCGATACTTTGATGTCATTGGTGCTAGGGAACCCTATGCACATAATTACACACATATGCAAATACAACTACATTGAGTTTGAGATGTAGTGCAACGCTTAGTCATAATTCCATGCATTTGGAAGTTGAGCACATTCTGACCCATTCATTTGTATCTTTATTTTTTATGTTTTGATGCTTTTGTGTGGGGTTTTGTAGGAGATCATTCATCAGAGATCCACTAGAGTAACAGTAAAGATAGTGCAACATACACACAACAAATACTGAGTTATTACGAAGATCTAGTGACAAACCTAGATTCAGATTTCAAGTTTTCCTATAGATCAAGGAACCCATACTATAGATCAAGGTTCCTGCGGGAGCCCTTATCCTCCCCTAGGCACCCTAGTCTGGATGAATATTCATCTACTACAATTTCAAAAAGTGTGCATTCATACTCTGCTTCATCCGTACAACATCTCAATCAGTCCCAGATCAAAATGATGTAATTCATTTCAAGATTAGTACCTTTTGCCTCCTATTTCAATTATTTCAATTCATTTAAAATATCAAGTTAATTAGCTAGCATTTACATTTCAATTTATACTAGTTATTTCATTGTTGTTCCTAGTTTATATTAACTTCTAAAATTCATATTTTAGTTAATCATTTTGGTAAACCTGTAGTTTAGAATATTTTTCTCTAGGATCCAATTCAAACCCTAATGTATAAGGATAGTTCATTTTATTATTCGCTCATCAAGTCTCATTTTAGTGTCAACCCTATTTATGATGAGGTTGGCATCGTTGAGCTCATGGCTCTCTATAGTAATACTACTACCCCACCTAATATTCAACAACTTTTAGATGGTCAACAATATTTGCCTATTTTTTTGAAGATTATCTTGTTGGCATTAGTATTGTTGAGGATCTGGTATCATTCACTCGTTGTAGACCATTATTTACAGCTACTAGTGATCCTCCTTCTCATCTTTCTAAGGAGCTTTTAGATGATTCTCTTATGGATTACTTACTTGGTATCTACAATCACACACATGTGCATACTAATTCTTCTTCTAATCAGTCCACTATTATAGTTCCATCTCATGATTCTTCTAGTAACAGAGGAGTGAATTACATACAAAATATAGTGAAGGATTCAGATCATCATTTGAATCTCCAAAGCTAGTTTTTAGACCTCCTACACATACTAGGGCACTCAAAACTTAGACTAGGGTGACCACAAGCACCATGATCCTCTTGCAGGTACTCAAGCCTAGCTACACAGTTTAGATTTTTCCTTTTCCATACCTCTACATGTTTGTTCCTACTTCTAGAATATTCATTTTATTTTACAACACAGTCCAGATTAGCCTCCAAACCAGCAAAGATCCTTCCAACCCTACTTTTCAATTAGGGTTTCACATATTCACTAGTTTAGTTTCTTAGGTCATTTTTTGTATTTATTAATTGCATTTATTTACTGTTATTTATTATTGTTACTAAGCTCCTCGGTCATAAATTGATTACTTTACTGCCTACTCATTACTATGCTCCTTATTGATTAGCAAAATATGAAGGTCATCCATATTACAATTATCATCACCACCTTCTCCTGAGATTATATTTAGCACAGTACATGATTCATAACCATCTATTGATTCTTCTTATCCTACCATTTCATCTCCTCTTATTATATCATCTACACCTATTAGTTCATATTCTCTTATAGATGTGTCTCCATCACTCACTTCACCTCCTAGGGATGTTTTTGATGTTATTCCTACCATTACTATGGGTATTTCATCTATATAATCTACTATAGCTTCTTCGACACCTATTTCTAGTATTCCCTTAGTATCGGAATCTCCTTTATCATATTTTGATATTCCTATGATCACTCATAATAACAAGTTACAACCACTTAACACAGTTATTTCATCTTCCACTATTCCCTCAAAGGATATCATGTCTCTCATGCATGTTGTAAGTCAATTACAATCTCAAGTTCAATCTCTTACTTTATAAATTAGGGCTTACTATGGTTCTATTAACAACAACTCATTATATGGTAACCTTATTCCTAAGAAGATTCACAATTCTGCATTTCCTAAGGAATTTATCATGCCTACATTCACATGCTTTGATGGTATTGGTGACCCTTAAGCTCATCTTCTACATTATCACATGTTTATGGACCCTATTCTAATGTTAGAGTATTTCTTAAGGCCTTTTGACACAGTACTATTGAGGAGGATTTACAATGGTTTACTCATCTTCCATTCAGGCCCATTAGCACTTTCTATGACATGGAGGAAGCTTTCCTCTGTTTTTTAATTATCAACAATGGCCCTAGAATTACTTATGACCACTTACCTAATTTACATCACGGTTCATCAGAATCTATCAATGATTATATCTAATGGTTTAATGCTTGCATGCATCAACTAGTATTCCAACTCATAGATCTAGAGAAGCAATTCATTTTTTGTCATGGTCTAATTCATTTGCTTAAGCAACGATTACAGTATGATATATGTGAGTCATTCAATATTATATGCTATAAATTTATCAACTTACAAAAAGATCTTCTCTCGACACATGTCATAAATCCTCCACACATATCCACTATTGATGGCTCATTTAGTTCTCCTCCATTGACATCGATTAAGCGTCCTATATGTGATCTCCACCCTTTCCTAGCAAACAAGCTCAACCCACTACATCACAAAAGCATAATTCTTCTCCTCCTCCATGAAAAAATACTTCTCCTTCCATTCCATCTATGTCACGTGAGCCATTTTACTTCTCGCATCATGTTGGACCTCATGCCATACTACTTACCTTAATTTAGAAGTGTCTCATTCACTTACCATCCAACTAGCATCATCCACAACATCGATTGCAGCGTCAACGCAATCAACCTTATTGTAATTACCATCACATTAATGATCATAGGGGTAATGATTTCCTTTCCTTTCACGATAGATTTTTGTAGTTAGATAATAAGGGCATCATATCTTTTATATCTCGGTCGCATGAGTGATCCATATCTCATATACCTCATTAACGAGTTTCCCCTACAGTTGAGTCATCTCCTCCATCTTGTGCTTAGGTCATTGGTTGTCCACCACCGCAATTTTTCACTCATGTTTGCTCTCCACTGCATCCATACACTAATGCATCATCACAACCATCACATCCACCTCATTCATCTTATCCACCACATCATGTTGCTACTTCACATTACCTTCCATGGCTTGCTACATTCGTGCATCCCACTACTGCTCCATATGATATTTAATTCAATTCATTTACTCATATCACTTTCATGCCACATGCTTCCACCACTTCACTCCGCCTTGGTCTTTGGTAGGTGATTAATATCACCTTACCCCCCAATGATGCACTTGTGTTCTTACAGTTCTTACGTGACTGTTGATGGTTTTTGTATGAGAACCTTTCATCACGCACTTCGTCATTTCATATAGCACACTCAATCATTTCCCAATGACGCACTCTTGTTTTACACGATTCATTATTGAAGGTTAATGGGTATTAACTAAATGAGCCTATCCATCAACACGCTGGGGGCATTAATAGTTTTCCCTCCCCCCTATTTTCTTCATACTAACATATTACGACCACATTACATTATCATAAATTCATTTTACAATCATACATTATCTATTTTCACGTCTATCCACACTACTAATTACACGTTACAAATTCCACATCATCCACATTACACATTTTATTTTCCACCATTGTGTGATTATTACATCGATAAACACAAATACATCACATACATTCTAACACTAATTACCAAATTATACATTATAAATCACATTATGACATGCATACACAACAAAATAATCTCATCATATATAAATCACATGTGTCCATAAATATATAATGAATACAACCATCATTCCAAAAACATTCCATCTCTGGGGGGTAACTCCCCTACATCATATATAATAATAAAATTTAAATCTCATCATCTCTATCACTCTCGGGTACTGGGAGAACCCTAGAACACGATGCCTCACCACTAACTCTACATTGTTGATCACAACCTCAATACCTCTCAACTAGTCTCCACAGTATCCTATTCTTTGTAGACTTCTGCAAACTACCATTGTAAATTCACATATCATGCAAACACATCTTGCACTAGGCAACCATAACCTACTACCTCTCTAGATCTTCAATTATCCTCATGTGCCTCATCCCTCTCACGTAGCAACACAGTACATGTTTTCATTTTTATGGCTATTGACTCAAATAAATGGTCATGCTCACCCACTATATCATCCACTCGCTCAAGTATACCTCCACCAAGTACATAGGTCAGAATTTTCTACATCAATGTGCAAATGAACATGTCCACTATCAAGGACCAATACACATCGCTTATAAAAAAATAAAACACAACACAGAGAGTTAGACAACCATCACCATCACATAGGTTAACAATAATATACACAACATAGCTATATATAGACACTTACACTCTACTATAGTCGATGCCACATTGTCAGGGGCATACTCTTCCCCCTCTCCTCCTCCTCCCTGTGATAATATTGTTGTGTCTATAAACATTGGATACAAGAATACCCATCAATGTACCACCCACCATGTGTGGTACTCTTTAGTGCACCCCACGTCATTTGAATCTATTGGCTCTATCATCACATCTACCCCATCTAGCCTAGGAGGTACTAGTTGCTCTCATGTGGGCCCTAGCCTAGCCCTAGCCCTCCTAGTTGCTCTGATGGCTCTCAACCATATATATGGCTTTAGGGGAATGTCATGAGCCATAACGAACTAGCGTGAAACTATCTCTACCTAAAATAGCTTGGCTACACCTGGGAATCGATCCTATAACCACATAGTCCTATGAATATACCGCAACTCTACAACATCCTCTAGCCATTCTCCATAATCATAGTATGGCCTCCATATAATTGCCTTGTACCCCATCTTATGTATCAATTCCCTATAGGTATCTATTTCCATCCTATGCCCATGAATATTAATCCACCTCCTTGCATATATCTTTGGCCTAGCCCACTCTCCTCATGGACCTCCAACTAGCCTGAACACAGCTATATGCTCATACACCCATACATGCAATAGCGTAGTAGCTCATATCCCACCTCCATGTTCATCATGAGTAAATTGGTATAGATCTCTTTATAGGTGGGCCAACACACACTGCACCCACACGTATCTAGTGCTCTCCTCCTCTATATACTGGTATATAGCATGCATCTTATACAAGATACCTACACCTCCTCCCTTAACTATAATAGATGAATCAATAACCATGGCAATGAACTTCTGCAAAAGCAGAACCCCAAACCTTAGGATAGAATCCAAACTAATGCAGGCCTTTGCAGGTACTCAATTCCCCATAAAATATCATCTAGCAACTCACAGATGTCTCTCCATATCCTCCAATGGCACAAACTATACTCTTTCTCCAATAACTGGCAAGTGCAATATGCGGTACATATCCTCCAAAATAATTGTCATCTCACCACTAGGAAACCAAAATGTGTAAGTATCCATGCACTGCCTCTCGCATAATCTAGTCAACATGGGCATATTATGGGGCACATCCCCCATCTGTGTTATATTCTGCAGGTTGGAACGGTCTATAACAACTCAATCCTCATCTAAAAAACCTAGCCCAACCAAAGTACTCAAGTGACAACCTCCGCAAAACTCCTAAAGTGAATATACCTCTGCACAACACAAAAAGACAACAAAAACAACATTATATCACTATACAAACCAAAAAAAAATGATTACTACACCATAAATTTTTTTTAAAAAAACACACTTACCAACTCCATTGTCGTATGTGACACTACGGTAGTCACCACCATCTCAAACTGGCTAGGACGTGTTACTCTCACTTTTGGCATCCTTACTTACTCAGCACTCACTATCATGTTCATGCAAAATACAAATGAAGTGACTAATCACTTTTTCATCTTCATATTTATAGTTATTTTTCATCACTCACTTTATTATGGTAATTATTTTGCATTTATTCTCACAACTAATACACACCATGTAATTTTTCGTCATATCTTGATCTTTTTTTTTCTGATTTACACCCCGTTTACTGCGTTATTTTCTAAATTACTCCTACTATCGTATCATCTACATGACACACACCTTATAATCTCTTGGATGTATTTTTCACTCAATCTATACACTTTTTGGTCATTATATATTATATTCTATCTATTTCGGGTTTACTTTCAGCTTAGCGTTCGTTCTTATCATTAATTCCCCTTTCACCAAAATCGGGGAATACAATTGGGGTCATCTTACGATTCCCCCTATATCACCATGTGATAAATCAACACTACCAATTCCATAATTTCAAACATTTACTAATACACTATGCAACATTTCACCATCGATTCCCTCTAACGACCTAACTTGGTGGCAAAAAACATGTAATTTATCCATGTGAAATTTCATCACTTCCCGCTAATGACCTAACCTAGGGGGGAAAGCATTAAAATATTTCCATGTAATCATTCACCAATCTATATCAATCCCCCCTAATGACTTAACCTAGGGGCAACTAGCATAAAATTTATCTATGAGTAACCAATTAATACAATCAACACATTCAAATTTCTAACAATCAAATTCATATCATTCAATCAATATAATATAACACAATTGGCCTCCCAAATGACCTAATTTGGGAGTTATATTCATTACTTTCCTAGACGACCTGACTTGGGAAGTTATTCTACATTTTATGTTTACCTCCAGATGACCTAACTTGGAAGCCATCATACATTTCTCATTTACTTCTAGATGACCTAACTTGGAAGCCATCATACATTTCACATTTGCTTCTAGATGACCTAGCTTGGACACCGTCACATTGCAAAGACAACCGTGGAGTGGGGGGAAGGGTGCCTTTCCTATACCACTCCTATATGGGTAAATTGTTTGATTGAAATTATTTGGATCCAAAAACCAGAAATGTTTGATCGGAGTCCATCTACAGTGGCTAGATATTGAGGATGTAGTTAGAGGTTTAAAAATAACACACTTTTCTCCCTACACTCTTCCTTTGGCGACAAGATGCCCAGATCCTCAAGTTGATTATTCGTATATGCACAGTTGGGGTTAGAACTGATCACTCCCTACCTCATTTCATCATCATCGTACAACATTCAAAATCATCAATCATTAATCATTACAATCATCACTAGCGTTTAGTACACTTCATCACAACATTATGTTTTTTACTACGTTTTATGGATCAACATGTTGATCCATGGTTTGGCATGCTCTTCTACCACATTTGCACATTTTACTATAACATGGGATTCTCCAAAGTTCTCTCAAGTACGCATCTCTATCTACTTTATGTTAACGAGAATTCTGCTCACCAACATAAAGGGGGGGGGAAATGTAGTCACAAAATTGCGTACTTACTATGACAATTATACCACCAAGTATGTCGTTTTAGATATGGATCTTGTGTAAGAAAATTATTCACTACTGGATCATCCCCTAGTCCTATCATCAGTTTAGTCGGTCATTTTCATTAAGTTTCTTTACACAGTCGTCAGTTATTTACACAGTTTTGGTCATTTCTCAGGGAGTCTCAGTTGTCGTTAATTACTTAGTTTTCATCTCTAGTCTTTTACTAGGGTTCCTAGGGCTAGATTAGGGCACCCATGCGTGCCCCAGTCCTTATTTTTAGGTGCCTTATTCCCGGTTGCACTTGAGTCTCATTTAGAGTTTTTAGGTTGGTTTTTATGATTTTCCCTCCCATTCCCCTAGGTACTAGTTATCATGTTAGGTCATTAGTGTCCAAATTTGAGCAAGATATCCCTATATAAACACAACATACTCACTATATTATAGGCATCCTATCACAAAAGATCCTTATATAAACACAAAATACTGACTATATTATAGGTGTACTATCTACTACTAAGGGCTAGCTATCTACTAAGGCAAGGGACTGCATTTGGGCACTATTCTACATCAAACACTACATAGGAAGGGTTGTATTCATTCTATTCCATCCACTATTTCCATCTTACATCTAGCTATTGCCCACTATTTTGGCGTCATTGGTGCTAGGGCATCCTAGGCACATAATTACACACACACGCACATAGAACTACATTGGGTTTGAGATGTAGTGCAGCACTCAGTCATAAGTCCATCCATTTGGTAGCTGAGGAAAATCTAACCCATTCATTTGTATTCTTTATTTTTTAGGGTTTGATGTTTTTTGTGTGGGGTTTTGTAGGATATAATTCATCAGAGATATATAGTAACATCAACAAAGCTAGTGTGACATACATGTGACAAGACTGAGTTATTTCAAAGAGCTAATGACCAACCCAAATTTAGGGTTTGAGTTTTCCTATAGACCAAGGCACCCACATGTGCCCTAATCCTCCCTCAAGTTCCCCAGTTTGGTCGAATCTTCATTTGTTGCAATTTTTATAGGTGTGCATTCATACTCTTCTCCATTCATACATCATCTCAATCAGTCTTAGATTAAAATGAGGTAATTCATTTCCAAGTTAGTATCTCTTCCATCCTATTTCAATTATTTTAATTCATTTAAAATATCAAATTAATTAGCTAGCATTTAAATTTTAGTTTATACTAGTTATTTCATTATTGTTCCTAGTTTAGATTAACTTCTAAAATTCATATTTTAGTTAATCTTCTACCCTTCAAATACTGTCAAGGAAAATTTTTAGATGCCTCTAAGAAATTAGAGGTGGAACATTCCTAGAACCACTTTTGTGACAAAGAAAAATTTCATAATTGAAAATTGGAAGGCTGACCCAAAGTGTAAAAATTTGACTAAGTAGCAAAAAATGACCCAAAGGGTAAAAATAATATAGAGAAGGGAAGGAGCACCTAGAAGGGACATGAGCACTAGGGAGCTTTTGTCATAGATGAACGCTAGTGTTTGAGGTCATCAGAAGATAAATGAGGAAAGTGATGACAGAGTTGTAAGATGTGTTAAATTATTAAAGTACAAGAGATGAAACAATCAAATAGCCAAAAGGAGTTGTCAACTAATAATTTTGTTTCTTATGAATCATGTATACATTAGTATGCTTTAGGACCTAAAAATGTACCCAACTACATAGATTTTGTGTTTACATTTGTAATTCCCGTTAAAAACAACCCACTTGAGACCCAAGAAACAACCTAGCATTAGTTAGGAAAATTAAGGAATAATTTTTTTTTGTTTAATGGATCCAACAAGCAGGTTGCAAGACAACAGTTGTTGTTAACAAGTTCTAGATAAATTATAATCCACTAGAATATAATTTTTTTTATTAACAATAATTAGAGGTCACAAGTTCAAAGATTAAGGGTTAGAAGTTTCAATTAGGTTTAGAGGGTAAATTATCACCATACCCACTCTCTAACAATATTAAATTTTTAACTTGATTTTTCTCACACTTAATGCATTCAAAAATTCCCTAAATCATTCTCATTGGATACGAAATTTACTCACTTTTCCATATATATAAAGAAGTCCTCCTAACTCCTAATAAAACTCAAGTTATGGGCCAGTGGGCCTTGGGGTGAAAATTTTCTCCCAAGAGCGGGCTTGTAGGCCCAGGGGTGAAAATTTGCCCAAAGGGCGGGTTGGTGGGCTGTGGGGAGATTTTTTGAAATTTTCCCATGCGGGACAAAAAATTGATTTTGTGCCCACACCCCCACGGGTCCGCCAAGGACACATGGTGCCCTCCAAGCCAAAGCAAGGGAAAACAAGGGAAGGGAGGGTGGTGGAGATGTTTGGGAGAATTTTCCAAAGGGGGGTAAAAAGGGGTAAGTTGCACGCGCAGGCCCGCGCATCCGCGGAAATGATTTTTCCAAGGCAAGGGCGGGAGTGCGGGGCCGCAGAGATAATTACAAAAATTTTCCAAAAACAAAATTTCTCAAAAAAAGATAAAGTTTCAAGGGTTCCACCCCTCCGCTGTGGGATTGCAGGCCGACGGAGGAAATGAAGAAAATTTTCCAAAAATTTTAAAATGCACTAAGGAAGAAAATAGTGTTGCACCTTCGTCGTTGCCTCGTGAGGCAACATGGAAGCTTCTGATTGGCTATGGGCCAGTGGGGTGGTGGATAAAATTTTGAAAATTTTCCCAAAATTTTTCCTAAGTACCAGGAAAAATTCGGCCCATAGGCCTACCAAGGAAAATTTTTTCCCAAAATTTTAATGCCAAGTGAAGAAAACTTCAGAAGGCCATAACTTTTGATAAAGAGCTTAGTTTTGGGAAAACAAGGACTTTCTGGAAATATCTCAATGCCCTCTTTGCATTTGAGTCATTAATTTTAGATTTTGATAAATTTTAATGGGTCAATTTCATGAAAACGTTCTACAGGATTTCTAAAAGCAAACTAGTAAATTTTAACGTATAAAATTTTGTTCAAATTTGATCTTCTTCTTCACTCAACATGCCAAAAAAACATGGAGGATTATTCTAAGAAGGATTTAGGATGCATTGGAAGGTAATTTTTCTTGATTGATTTCAAATTTGAATTTTTACAACTTTTGAGAGCTAAAAGACTGAGAAAATGTTTGGGCCCAATTTTGCAATGTTTTGAAATATTTCCTTAAGTGTTTTAGTCTACTTGGAAAAATTTTGATCACCTTAAGATCAATTTAATATTTCATTTGTCTTTTATAGCTTGTAGGGTCTTTCTGATTAATATTTTATAAAAAAATTACAAGTATACAGTGGAATAACATATGGAGTTTATATAATTCAAAACAAGGATTAGTCTATTCCTTTTGCTATACTATAACAACATTGAATTCATTCCATGCTCATTTAAATTAGTTATCTTTCCTTCAATAAAAATGTAGAAACAAAAATTCATATTCTATTCTTTTCCAATCATGCATTTCAATAAGACAGGACAATGAATTTTCTTCATACATACTTCCATCTTCCAATTTTCCAACCAGGGATTTCAAATACAGAATTTTAAATATAACAATTCCATTCTGAAAAAGGTAAGAACACTTCCATAAGTTCAATGAATCTTTTACAATTATTTTCATATATATTTTAAAAATGCAACATACAGAATACATGTCTTTCTCTTTTAATAAAAGAACTGAATAGAGAGCACAACTCTTTTACATTTCAATTTTCAATTTTTTTTATTCCTTCCCAAAATTCATCAAAAAAAATTACATTTCCTTCACATTCTTTCAAATAAAAACTAGAGTCTATCTCTTTTTCATTTCACTTTACAAATTTCATAATCTATACATCCTCTTTCCATTTCAAAACATTTATAATACATCTAATTCAAAGTGGGAAAAATTACAATGGGATTACATTTCACATGGACTGTCAAACTGTCTTTCTCCTCTGCTCCAGAATAACAACATAAATTTCTCCTTTTTGATTATAACAAAGCCAGGGGAAAGACAACACTCTCCACCCAACCAAGACATCCGATGAAGAGGAGAAGCCATCCTTCTTCATTAGCCTCCGAGCCCCAAGCACAATGCAATAAGAAATGTATTTCAAATCATGGCAACAGCAAGCTTCCACATCACAAAGCAATCTTTCAACATGCACATTTCAAACTAAAAACATAGTCCAAAAAAAAAGCAGTTTACAACTGCATTGAAACATTAAGACAAAACTCAAGTTTCATCATGCAGGCCAAACGAGCAAGAACTATGGGGGAAGTTACTTATGTCTCCTAATGGGAATTAGGTATCCACCTATAACAAACCTCTAATATAAATCATCACATATATCCTTATGCCCCCCCCCCCACAATCCCTCCTTATGCCCACCACAAATTTCCTTATGCCCCCTCACAAAGTAAGAAATGCAAGCTATTTCTTTTCCATGGTGGATCCCAATCCCAAACTCCCTCCACAACAATTCTGATTCCACTGGCATTCCTTATGCCCCCCCACATGGATCCCCTATAGCCTTCTCCTACACCATTCCTAGGCAGTATACCCAACCAGCCAACAAACACACAAAACATTCACCATTCACACAAACATAGAAATAAATAAAAGCGTATATGAAGAGCTAAGCTCCTACCTCTCCATGGTAGATTTTGTTCTAAAACCACAAGCTTTCAATGCCAAAATATAATCCCAAAATCACCAATGCCTAAGTATGAAATGCTCTCCAATCTCCTCCAAAATCAACAAGAGGTCCAAACAACAAAGGAAAATTTTCCCCAAGGAAGCATTCCAAAAGTTCAACAACCAAAAACAAAGCAAGGAGTTTCAATTTTATAGAAGAGGAAAGAGAAGAGGATGAGGTGGATCCATATAGGATGCCACATCACACATCCTCAACTCCAACACAAAATTCAAATTCATTCTCCAAAACACAATAAAGAGGTGGGTGAATAATATGACAAATAAACTTACACACTCCAAAAATATCACACCTCAAAGGACTAAATTTAATAAAATGTAATAAGAGTGAAATTAAAACTTATAATTTGTCTTCCAGAAAATGCATTAACAAGGTCTAAAATCAACCCTCCAACCATAGGTATGGTTCGTAAATAAAATTAAGAGGTATGGGACAAATTTTACTTGTCCCACAAGCCTCCGAAAATAGCCTCCAAGGACAAATTCGAATTTCCAAGGAGGTGGAGTGTTTCATACTCCAAAATCTGACTTACACAACTCTTACACATACTTACACATCACTTACCACATTTAATACAAGAGTTAACAACTTCTATAATTATTTTCTTATATCCCAAATTTTATTTATTTATTTATTCTAACAATATGATTACTCACATTAATTCTCCATAATTAAAAGAATCATGAATGGGGTAAATGCATCACAAAATAAACACATGCAAACAATAGTAAAAAGGAACCACATTAATAAAATACACAAAGCTCCTTGGTCACATTCAAAGGTAATTCCCCCCATGGGAATCCCTAAAAAAATATACAACACACACAACAAATACAATTGCCATGGTGACCTTGTTGAATTCATCTAGAATTCCAATGTGGTTGGTCTCCAATCCCCTGATGTTTGTTGTGATAGGTTAGCCTGCAAAACACAAATACCTCCTTCGGCATCATGGCCATATCAGAACATCCAACATGATATAAATATAATCAGAAAATCATCTATACATATGAATCACAACAACATCAAGGCAATCAACAATATCACTTAAAATTTATATCAATAACTATATCATCATCATATAATGTCCATTTTCTAGATCTACTCACAATATCCAAAAATCACATGTCCGAACAACATTCATAATATATCCATGTCAAATAGTATGTCATCATCCATATATGAAGTGTCTCTAATAATCATCATGCATCATAACTAAATCAAGATCAACAATAATCCATGATCCAACATCTAACATCATACTAAATCAAATCTATAATAATGTCCATAATGTAATCAATAGTATCAAGATCAGTATTAAAAGGTGTCAAAGGGAAGTATGTTTGATTGATGTCTCATATTCAAAAGACTGTAAGTCTTCATCATCATCTTGGAACCCTTCAAGAATTTGGTAGAGATTGAGATCTTTAATCAGTTGTAGAGAGATTCTACCATAGTGCCTCCACCTTGCTTCAAAATCATCTGCACAATCAGCCCAGTAATCCTCAATATCTAGCCTGTGATGATAATTTATTCTGAGGTTCTGATCAATGAACTTCTTCAAATCAAAACAAGTCCTAGGCCTGAAAAAGTGGACAGTGAGGGGAGCAATGGCCCTTTCTACATTTTGGGCATCCAAGGTTGTTTTACATGTATAGTTTCCCAAAGAAATAGGGAAGTTCAAACTAGAGATTTTCTTGTCCCTGTAGGTTCTATGCAATTTATCCAATTGCTTACACACTTTAACTAGATCCATCTTGTCATTACAAAACATGGGGAGCTTGAGAGGTTTGTTTTCATAACCAACCAACCTAATATATGAAAACCTCCTGAATTTAATAAATAAAGCTCTATAGTTTCTACTACACATTATACAATTACTCTATCAAATTCATGTAGATGATTTCTACCCAATTTATGTTCTGATCACCTTCATAGATGATGTTGATAAAAGGGCACATCTAGAAGTGAAATTCATTAGTAGAGGGCAATCCCATGACACGAAATAGAAAAATGATGAAATCACATAGCTCTTCATTGAAATCAACCCTAAATAGCTCCTTGGAAAGTCACAACGCTCTCTTCTTAGGGTTCTTCAACAATGATTTTTCTATTCTTGCCTTATATTTATCACTGTCCTGCTCGAAAAAGGTCTAAGCTTGAGCTTGAGTGAGAACGATGGAGTCTTCAGCCTCTGGAATGCGTAGGGCAGCAGTAATGGCAATAGCATCTAGTTTGACAATCAACTCCCCATGCACATTAGTCAATTCTTTGGCATCCGAGTTAAAATGAGCTCCACAGGCGAGCACAGTGTCAGCACATTGTACAAAGATAGGGAAACCAGCCGCATAAGCAAGTCCGTTGTTGTTGATCATTTGTGCCATGGGGAAAGGATTAGGGCAAGTCAATTTGTTCTGAAAATCCCCAAAATCCAGGTGCCAAACCTCACTATCCCCGATGTTAGGAATAGGGGTCTCTAGAGGTGATACATGTTCTTGGCCTTGGAATTTGATCTTCATGTTTGCAATGCACAAAGGAAAACCTTCAAGGGTCAAGTTTGTAATGAAAAATACAAAGAGAGCAGGAGCACGAGAAAATGACCTTAATTACAGGGATTCGAGCAAATGATGGTAAGTGAGCAATGAGTCAAATGCATAGAGGATAGTCCCATTAAATAGCCGTTTAGGAGAGAGAAGGTCATTAAATGTGCATTAAATTCATATTGCACTGACTCAAAAAGATAAGAAACGAGAAGAGAAAAAAAACTATCCCGAATAGTCTTTGATGCATTTGGGACATGAGGGACGTGAAAAAGTGATCTGGCTGACACGGATGATGCAGGTAATGTGGGCCAAATGAGCACGGGTGGTCTAGAAACTTGGAAATGCGAGGGACATGAGGGACGCAAAGACACGATTTGGCTGATGCGTGCAATGTGGCGAAAGTGGGGACAAAAGAAACAGACACTTTTGGGACATATGGGACAAAAGTACACGAAGGACCCAATGCAGGTGATGCGGTCGATCGAGGAACAGAGAGCCCGGGTGAACTTTGGAAAAAAGGGCCAAAAAGTTATGACATAACTGAAAGTTAAAGAATTTCAGGGAATGCGGCCTATCAGGGAATAGAAGGCCTGATAGAACTTGGGACACGAGGGACAAAAATGTCTGACAGACCCGCAAATCACCAAAATGACTCCAAAAAACATGAATTTTTACCATCTACTCAACTTTTCACTTCACTAGAACATCACTAAAGAATGTCAACTCAAAATTTTCTAAATTTCAAAAGAGGGGAAATTTTTAGAGGACAACAAACTGTCAAACTCTCTTTCTCCTCTACTCCAAAACAACAACATAAATTTCTCCTTTTGGATCACAATAAAGGCAGGGGAAAGCTAATGCTCTCCACCCAACCAAGACATCCAATGAAGAGAAGAAGCCATCCTTCTTCATTAGCCCCCAAACCCCAACCACAATGCAATAAGAAATGTATTTCAACTAATGGCAACAACAGGCTTCCACATCACAAAGCAATATTTCAACATGCACATTTCAAATTAAAAACATAGTCCAAACAAAACAGCAGTTTACAACTGCATTGAAACATTAAGACATAACTCAGGATTCATCATGCAAGCCAAATGAGCAAGAACTATGGGGGAAGCTACTTATTCCTCCCAATGGGAATTGGGTATCCACCTGTAACAAACTACCAATATAAAGCATCACACATATCCTTGTGCCCCCCACAATCCCTTCTTATGTCCCCCACAAATTTCCTTATGCCCCCCCCCACAAAGTAATAAATGCAAGTTATTTCTTTTCTATGGTGGATCACAATCCCAAACTCCCTCCACAAGAATTCTGATGCCACTGGCATTCCCTTATGCCCCCCCACATGGATTCCCTATAACCTTCTCCTACACCATTCCTAGGTAGTCTGCACAACTAGCCAACAAACACACAAAACATTCACCATTCACACAAACATAAAAAGAAATAAAAGCATATATGAAGAGCTAAGCTCCTACCACTCCAGGGTAGGTTTTGTTCCAAAACCACAAGCTTTCAGTGCCAAAATAAAATCCCAAAATCAGCAATGCCAAGTATGAAATGCTCTCCAATCTCCTCCAAAATCAACAAGAGCTCCAAACAGCCAAGGAAAATTCACCCCAAGGAAGCATTCCAAAAGTTCAACAACCCAAAACAAAGCAAGGAGTTTCAATTTTATAGAAGAGGGTGAGGTGGATCCATGTAGGATGCCACATCACACATCCTCAACTCCAAAAAAAAGTCAAATTCATTCTCCAAATCACAATAAATAGGTTGGTGAATAATATGACAAATAAACTTACACACTCCAAAAAATCCCACACCCCAAAGGACTGAATTTAATAAAATGTAAGAAGAGCTCAATTAAAACTTACAATTTGTCTTCCCAAAAGGCATTAAAATGGTCTAAAATCAACCCTCCAACCATAGGTATTGTTGGTAAATAAAATTAAGAGGTATGGGAAAAATTTTACTTGTCCCACAAGCCTCCAAAAACAACCTCCAAGGACAAATTCGAATTTCCAAGGAGGTGGAGTGTTTCATACTCCAAAACCTAACTTACAAACTCTTACACATACTTACACATCACTTACCACATTTAATACAAGAGCCAACAACTTCTCTAATTATTTTCTTATATCCCAAATTTGATTTATTTATTTATTTATCAATATGATTACTCGTATTAATTCTCCACAATTAAAAGAATCATGAAAGGGGTAAATGCATCACAAAATAAACACATGCAAACAATAGTAAAAAGGAACCACATTAATAAAATACACAAATCCCCTTGGTCACATTCAAAGGTAATCCGCCCATGGGAATTCCTAACAAAATATACAACACACACAACAAATACAGTTGTCATGGTGACCTAGTTGAATTCATTTAGAATTCCAATGTGGTTGGTCTCTAATCCCTTGATGTTTGTTGTGATAGTTTAACCTGCAAAACACAAATACCTCCTTCGGCCTTGTGGCCATATCAGAACATCCAACACAATGTAAATATAATCACAAAATCATCTATACATATGAATCACAACAACATCAAGGCAATCAACAATATCACTTACAATTTATATCAACAACTATATCATCATCATATAATGTCTATTTTCTAGATCTACTCACGATATCTAAAAATCACATGTCCAAACAACATTCATAATATATTCATGTCAAAAATTATATTATCATCCACATATGAAGTGTCTCTAATAATCATCATACATCATAACTAACTCAAGATCAACAATAATCCATGATCCAACATCTAACATCATACTAAATCAAAACTATAATAATGTTCATAATGTAATCAACAGTATCAAGATCAGTATCAAAAGGTGTCAAAGGGAAGTGGGCACTACAACATTTTCCACCACTTTATTTCTATGAGTGAATACTCAATAGCATAAAGTAGATAGAAGATGTGTACCTTGTAGATCAAAGAGAAATGCAGCATTTATAGTTCAAGGCTCTAGTGGAGAAGAAAAATAGATACTACGTAGTGTTGGTCACTTTAAAATATTTGGTTATATGGCATATGCACATGTTCTTGATTATTTAAGAAGTAAATTAGACAAAAAAAAAAGGAAAAAGTGTACTTTTATTGGGAGAATACTAAAGCCTACAATTTTTTCATTAATTCACTAGAAAATTCATTATACCATGAATTTTTGATGGGTATGTCATTATACCGTGTATTTTTTATGGGTATGTCATTATATCATGTATTTTTATGGGTATGTCATTATAGTGTGTATTTTTTATGGGTATGTCATTATATCATGTACTTTTAATGGGTATGTCATTATACAATGTATTTTTGTTGGGTAGAAAATTTATTATACCGTATATTTTTTATAGGTATGTCAATTTTTTATGGGTATGCTCTTATACCGTGTATTTTTTATGGGTATGTCATTATATCATGTATTTTTTATAGGTATGTCATTATAGTGTGCATTTTTTATGGGTATGTAATTATACCTGTGTATTTTTTATGGGTACGTCACTACACCGTGTATTTTTTATGGGTATTAAATTCATTATACCGTGTATTTCTCATGGGTATGTCATTATACCATGAATTTTGTAATTTAAAATTGGAAGGAGGACCCAAATTGTAAAAAGGTGACCAAGAAGCAAAAAAGGACCCAAAGGGTAAGAAGAAGAAGAAACACCTAGAAGGGACATGAGCGCCTGGGAAATTTTGTCCTAGATGAGTGCTAGTGTTCGATGTCATCAAAATATAAATTAGTCAAGTGCCAAAAGAGCTATAAGATGTGTAAAGCTAGTAAATTACAAGAGATAAAAAAATCAAATAGCCAAAAGGATTTGTTAACCAATAGTTTTTTTGCTTACAAATCTTGTATACATTAGTATGCTTTAGGACCTAAAAATTCACCCAACTGCATTTATTTTTCGTTTACATTTTCCCCCACTTTATGTTCATGAGTGAATACTCGATAGCATAAAGTAGACACAAGATGTGTAACTTGAATATCAAAGATAATTGTAGCATTTATAGTTCAAGGCTCTAGTTGAGAAGAAAAACAGATACTACATAGTGTTGGTCACTTTAAAATATTTGGTTATATGGCATATGCACATGTTCTTGATGATTTAAGAAGTAAATTAGACAACAAAGGGAAAAAACTATATTTTTTTTTAGAATACCAAAGCCTACAATTTTTTTAATCTAGTCACTCGAAAATTCATAGTAAGTAGATATGTGCATTTTGTTGAAAATAAGGCATGGAATGTAAGAATAGAAAAAATAGTTAGTATACTAACAGTTATTCCTCTATATTATACATGGTAGATGAAAAGATAGAACTGCAAGGCATATTCCATAAAATACCTTCTTCCACTCTTGGACATACACCTCAAGTCATAGCACAAGCTACACAGCCATCCAAAAATAGAAGGTCTACATGATTTTAGTCAACTCCTCATATGCAAGAGACTCCACAAAGAACACTAAAAGAAACTCCTTTAACAAGAATTCATAGATTTAGTCTATCTGGTTCAGTTAGAAGCATCTCCATCTTCAAATATATCCTTAGGAAGTCCATTCCAGAAAAAAAATTCAAGGATTCTTAGTGAGTTATATGAATTTGATTGTAATGTTGAGACAACTAACTCTTTTTCAATTTTTGTATTATTTTCTTAAGCTACAAATCCAATATCTTTTGAAGAAGTTATGAATGATGAAATTTAGGCTAAAGCCATGGATGATGGGATATATTTTATAAATAAGAATCATACGTGTGAGTTGGTAGATATTCCTAAAAGGAAGGATGTGATAGGAGTGAAATGGGTCTACAAGTCTAGGTATAGTGCAGATGCAGAAGTGTAGAAACATAAAGCAAGATTAGTTGCAAGAGGATTTACACAACAATATGGAGTAGATTATAATGAAACATTTGTAAGTAGCTCATTTGGAGATGGTAAGGACATTATAGGTGATGACAGCTCAAAAAAAGTGGCCTATATATCATATGGATGTGAAATCAGCATTTTTAAATAGATTCCATGAAGAGGAAGTGTATGTGAAATAGCCAGTTTAGTTTATGAGATTGAAGGTTATGAAGGAAAGAAATACAAGCTGAGAAAAACACTCTATGGACATAAGAAAGCTTCTAGAGCATGAGACAACATGATTGATACTTATTTGCTTTAGAATGGTTTCAGTAGGTGTAGCAGTGAGACTACTTTACACATCATAATAAATGAACAAGGTAAAATTTTGATTGTATGTTTATATAAAGATGATTCAATCATTACTGGAGATTTATCCACATATTCATTTAAGTCATCCATGAAGAATTTTTTTTAGATGACTGACCTAGGCCTCATGAACTTTTTTTTGGCATTGAAGTTCAATAACCAGAAGATAGAATTTTTATTTCACAAACAAAATATGATAATTAAATCTTGAAAATATTTAACATGTTGAGTTTCAAGTCATCCCCAATGCCAGTTGTATTAGGACTGAAATTAAGAATTGAAGACAACGGGTAAGTTATTGATAAAACATTGTTCAAAATATAAGTTGGTAGTCTCATGTATTTTACGGCCATAAGGATTGATACTATATATTTTAAAGACTGCAGGCTGGAAAAAGAATTTTGAAGTATATATGTGGAACTAAAAATTATGGAATCTTGTATTTAACATCTGATGAGTTCAAACTCATAGGCTATAAAGATAGTAACTATTTCGGTAGTATAACAAAGAGATATGTCTAGATTTTTGTAGATCTCAAGATCATTTTGCTAATATCTTTACAAAACCTTCTGAAAAATAAGAATTTCATTATTTTATAATTCGGTTCGATGCATGTGATTAAGGTTAAATAAGTTCCAGAGATATATATTCTAGCTCCAAAAATACACAACACTCCAGAAATACATAAAAAAATATTTTTCAGGCTCATCTCAGGAAGGATAAAAGATAGAAGGTCGAAATTAAGGGAGACTATTAGAAATTCAGATAATTTCACCCCTAATCTATTTTTATGAAAACAATAGTTTGTATTCAGCTGCATGCAGCTTGTAGTTTTTAATATTTTAATAATTGTGATCAGTTCAGTCCAGTTTTATTCCTAAATTTAGGAAACTCTAAATAAAGCATATTGCTCTGCATGCTCTGTTTTTTTTGTTAAGCCTTCTATAAATATGATGTACATGTAAGGAAAGAAAAAAGAAGAAGAAGAAGCGCACAGCAGTGTTGAAGGTTCTGGTTCTGTTTTATTTTCTTTATAAAATTAGCAGTGTTGAAGGTTCTGGTTTTATTTTCTGTATTAAAGTGTAGTCTTTTTATTCTGTATTTTATGCTATTCATCTACCTGTCTCCTTTAAATATAAATCCCTTTTTTTGTTTAACAGAAACATGATATTGCAACTGTGACATATCTTGTGACTGTGGAACAATAAAAAATGCACAGTTATCTTATCTAGGTGTTTCAAGTGATTACAAGGAACCTACATGTGTGTTGAAACATCAAATGATAGCACAACACTTCCACGCATGAGACAACACTTATACACTTCGAACAAAGTCAAATCATTTTACGAAAAGTGGGAATTTTTCTGTAGGCGCATGAGAGCTTCAAACACATATTCATCACTATACATTTCATCTCAAAGGCTTGGGTTGTTCCAATGCATTTCTCTTGATAGTACGTAGCGAAAATTTCAGAGAAGGAATTAGAGGTTATTAGATCAGAGAGATTGACACCTCATCCACTAAGAAATGAGGCGTTGACAAGCCACATTGCAATGGCATTGATCTGACAATGGAGGTGAAACAATTTTCAATGTCCGTAAGCATCCTTTCTTGTGTAACATATATATTGGTAGAAGTTTATGCTCAAACGGTTGATGGGCTATTGAAAAGATTGAAAGATTTGTTGGAGGCACAAATTTCAGCCACAAATTTTTTTAGGTTTGTATGTCTAGCTTCTATGTTTTTAGGATGTAGTGAACAAACCATTGTGAGTGATCATCTTTATTGTTCATAATAAGGGTCCACGTTTGTGGAACACGTGAAAATTTTACTAACTTAGCTTCAACCATGGTCATATAAATATGTTTAGGGTAAAATATTACACGTTGTTAGGATGTTTATTTGAAATGTTGAGTAATAAATTAGAAATGATCTTGTGACGACCTAGTTCTAACACTATCTAGTTCAAAAGTGTTAGAGGTAACCACCAAGCATAAAATTGTTTGATCCACTCTCTTTTCCAATCATAAAATCTATATTAAGATGTCAAATATTAAAAAAAAAAAATTAGTGATTAGAGAAGAGAGTGAATAGAGTGAATCCCATTACTTTAAATGTTTGTTGGATAAGCTCAGCCATTAAAGAGAGATATTAGAAAATAGAAACATCTCAAGACATTAATGTGTGTAGAAACAAATTGATAATAAATTGTCAAATTTTGAAGTAGAAAAAAAATGGCTAATGTCATCAACATAATTTTATTTATAAAACATTTGAAAATGAGTAATTTTGAAATGATAGCTCCTTTTTTCTATAAAAGGTACACTAATGATGCAAGGCTAGTCCTCCTAACTGACTATGTACATTTGAGGATAATTAAGTCCTTCTAACTGACTATGTACATGGGAGAATAACTAACCCCTACATCTCAATGTACTTAATTTCATCTTCCAAATCTCCTCAGTATTAACTACCTCTACCTCTGAAAATGAATTTATTTGGATTTGTTTCCATAAAGTTTGGACGAAAAATGATTTCGTCAAACCAATTACAACCATCTTGAGAGGGTTTTATTGGGATGAATAACGATTGATCAGTGACGATCAGAATCCCAAGATTGTGACTCTCTCTCACGAAACAAAATACCAAAATGTAGCAAATGCAACAACCCCACTTAAAATACAAAGACTATCTACACGGTCTTCATGATTCCTCATGGTAGCTTCCCTGGACTCGCATTGTTCGGTCAAGCATTTCCGATAAGATTTCAGAATCTGATTATGGTCCTTACTTCTCCTGCAACGCAGAGCCCTTTCCAGAATAAGAAGACTGTTCCTCCCATTAACATGACTTCCCATCATGTCTTGCAACTGCATGCTCAGCTCACTAATCTTCAAACTCCCATCATCATTACCCAAACCTCTCCACTTTATCTCAACGATACACTGTACTACCCTGCAGGGCAATATACCGTGAGCAGGTAATATGGAGCCAAAGCGTATTACCGAATCCTTATCAGAATGCCAATGCTTCTGCACACACACAGGACTCCAGCTTGAAATATTAGCAGCTTGCCCTGTTCTCTTGTTTACCAGAATCCAACTTAACCTAATATCGTCCATAAACTTCTCCCAAATTCTACCATCTTTTCTCTGCTCATCACCGGACATAACTATCCCCGTCAACATCTCTTCCGCATCTGATAAGTTGATGAGGTCCATCCTAAAAGCGCAGTTACAGAACCAGTCGTCAATATCATCGGCAAAACCACATACAACTTTGGAAAATATGACCTTGTTCTTGCATGTCACATCCACAACTGACACAAAATCAGAGGGAACAGCACTATGGAGCTCCAAGTTGCCATCTCCCGTGCAATTTTCACCTTCATAAGCAATTAATGGGTAGCAATTTGCATAAAATTTTCTGAATCCACCCAATGAAGATGAGATCAGTTCTTTGACATCTTTGTCACCCACAGATGGCCACGCAGAGCAGCATAACTCTTCCCAAATACTCTCATCTTTTGCAATGGACCAAAACTCTGAAGAAACACATGCTGCATTTGCAAGTGTTATGCCATCTACATGGCCTAATATTTCCTTGATAGAATCGCAGTTCAGAGACATCTTGTCTAAACTTTGTATACACTGAATGCCGAAAATGGGTGGACTTTATAAAAACAAGGAACATTGTCAAAATTATATCTTACTAGAAATGGGATAAGTAAAAGTTTCCGAAGAAGACGAATATCCATTATCTCTATTTGGATAAGAATTCGATACGACTAACAACTTATCCAGAATCATTGGTGGCATCAAATATTTAATTCCAAATCTTTAATGTTTTACCACTCTTTCGGCCATGCATGGCGGAAAAGGGTGGCCATTTAAGCGGTCTTCAACTGCTTAAATTTGACGGTCACAGGCAACGTGGCGCAAATTTTCCAATATCTGCCCTTCAAAACATCACAACACCGTTATATATAAAGATAAATATTCTATACACAGCTTTTAAACAATATTTACACCTATTTTTATAACCATTAAAAGCGTCAAAATGGACGGCAAATTTAACTTTTCTTGGTTATTATCCGTTGCCAACAACTTTTGTTTCCCTCTGTCGACCGTAACGGCCGCGCACATTTAGGAAGACGTGCCTTCCGAGAAACAGTGTTGAGATTTGACGGCCGTCTTCACCATTTTTAATGATTTTTACGTGTTTTTCTACCAGTACTTCTTAAACCACTCCCTCCCGACACGTCAAAAATAACTTGAGGATAACTATCAAAGTTGTATATTGCTTATGAACATATTGATCGTAGTGTGAATCAAAATATGGAGATTTATTCAACTCGTCTTTCATAGTGTGAATCAAAATATGAAGCTTAATTAAAACGTGTCATGCGTAGTGGATATAGACAATATAATTATGGTGAGACACAAGGTAGTATGGAATAGGCAGGGCTGATTAAGGTTTCCGAGCGCCCTAGGCAGTACTCAGAGTGTGTGCCCCTCTCCTACCTGGGACCAATGACCCACCTATATGTGAATGTTTTTTAAACAATTATAGACTCTAAATGAGATTACTACTCAAATCGAACTTACAAAATCTTGAAATAGACTCTATATGAGATTATCAACATCCAATGTACATTGGAAATTCTTTCCAAGCCCACTAGACAAGGCAATAAGTTAACTGTCATTGTTTCCACAGGGTCTATATCACTATGAAATAGAAATTTTGCTTTTTGGGTACAAAATGGAACTGTTCAGAGAATTCGTGCATTTTAGAAAGGTGGAAAAACATTTAAAAAGGTCTCAAAGGCTTTCACTCTCCTTTATCCACTTAGGATTGATCAAGGAAAATAGTTTTAATGCTCTCGGACTGTGTACAGTCGAATACCCTAAACTAGGGTTTTAGCAGAGCAGATTTTCTCGAATACAACAACTTATCCAACCAAAAGCTCCAAAATTTATTGGAGACCTCTTTATAAGATGTATCTCACATTTGCAAAAATAAATTAGTGATTTGGTTTGTTTTAAAAAGAGATATCAATGACTAAGTTTTCCCAAAACCGTGATAGCACACAGGTGCCTATAATAAACATTGAGACTGAGAACTGAGAGTCAGAGAGTTTAAGTTAAGAACAGTCTGAGTCACTCCAAAGTTAAGAACTCTGAACAGTCACTCTAATATGGCAATATAATATATTAAATAATCAATTCCAAAGTTAAGAACAGGGTTACAGGTCCACAGCCTACAAGACATATTACAGTTACGAACTTACAGTGTTCTGAGTTGAGAGTTCACAGTTCTACAGTTCTACTTAAGAACAGACTAACAGTCGCTCCAAAATTTGCAACCACAGGGGCAGGGCAGGGGCAAGAGATTCGAGAATCGGAAAACAATTCAAAAAATGAATTTGAAACTGTAATTTGTAAACAAGCTAACAACGGTGCCCTCCTTTTATATCAATTCTTTTTTGTAAAATTTTAATTTAACTCCTTAGCTGACTGCCTCAGTGCCTAGCCGACCTGCCACCTGGAAAAAATTTAGAAAATGCGGCGCCCTCCTTTTTGTGCGCCCTAGGCAACTGTCTAGGTTGCCTAGGGCAAGACACGACCCTGGGAATAGGAGACAAAAAAATGTTCTATGGAAGAAAAATTAACTATATCAGAGTAGCATTATGTGGAGGACTCTCATGTGGTTGGTACCTATCAAAGAAAAACTAAAAGTGGTGTTATTTAAAATTAAATTTAGTTTATAAAAATATAACTTTACATTAGTTGACTCACCATTTAAAAATCAAAATACATATACTTATAGTTCATAAATAAAAAGAACATTTACAAAACAAACAACATAAAAATATAAAGGGAAAAGAAAAGTGGAGAGGAGTGGAGAATGTTTTACAATAGGGAGCTATGTTATTTTTGCTCTTTTGGGGTTTATTGCTTGCATGCCATACTGTAGACACCTTGGGCTCTGCACGATAGTACTTTTCTTGTTAAGTTCTAGGGTTTCTGCTCTCTAGGATTGCCTATTTAATGCCCCCTCCACTTCGAGCCCGACTATTTATGTCGAGGATGGAACTAGTGGAGCAGTGAACTATGGCATCACCGCAGAAATGCCTTGGAATTTTGTCCCAAAAGTTTTCCACAAGGTAATATTTCTCCTTCTGATGTCGAATTCCTTGTTTCTGAATTCAATTTTGTTTGCCAGTGGCTTGAACAATTATGCCTCATTGGCTATTTTATGGGTCGTATCCCCTCTAAAAGCATGCTCAAGTCCTGGGTTAGCACAGCTTGGGCTGCACATGGCATCAAACTTGCTTGAGCTTACAAAACATTACTAAAGAGTTCTTTCTTTTTCAGTTTTGTGACCCCTCACATGCCTCAGCTATATTAAACCACTCTATGACCTGGTCTATCTGAAACTCCTCATTTTTTCTTTCCCCTTGGACAAAGGGCCTTGTTCTTTCTAAGTTTATGACCCTTAAAGTCCCTATTTGGGTCAAATTCCCTGACCTGCCACTTCCTTGCATGGATTTTCTTCACCAAATCACCTCCTCTGTCGGGTGATTCATTTGCATGGAGCCACAACGCTTTTACAATGCCCACCCTTAGAAACAGGTCTACATGTTGAGGTAGACCTCTCACAAGAATTCAAAGAGTTTGTAGAGATTCAAATGGGTGACCCTCACTACTCTTAGATAGTTCTCTACATCGATCTACCTAATACATGTTTTCGCTGCTAGGCTTATGATCACAAGATCAAAGATTGTCCTCTTTATGTGCCGTGTAATCGCCCAATGCCTAAGGTGGTTGCTGAGTTTTCTAAACCCCCACAAGAGGAAGGGTGGCAAATTGTCAAAGGGCGAAAACATAAGAATAAGACATCTCAAGCCAAGGCGACTGTTAACAATGGTTCAAAAGAAATGGTTGTTAAGGAACATACTTTGGGTCAACGTTGCATCCCGAAACTGGTTTATGAAGACTCTAGTTTCATTTGTTGGTGTATATGACTTGTCTCATCGTCACTCGGCGTCTTGTCCACCTCATGTGGTTAGTCATCTCACTTAGTGAGAATAGGTCAATAGGGTTAGTTAGGGTTATGTACACGTGTCATGTACAAGAGTTACACAGTCACTCCTATATGTACCTCTTATTTTTTATCTATGAGCATGTGTCAGACTACCATTGTTTCTTTCTGACTTGATTTTCCTTGTCATTTGGTCTCTTGTTGATTACATGAAACATTTTCATCACCATTGGAAGTGTAACCCTCTTCGATGTGCACAAGGTTTCCTATTAATCCTCATAGAACAATTTGATACGTATCAGAGTTATTGTTCGGTAAACGTGCACTCGTTTGAATCTGGTTGTTGATTACTTCATTTTTGGTTTTTGTGCTTCTCGTGCAAGTTTTCGATTATCTTTTGGAATCTTGTTAACATGTTTAACAATCTCATTTTTTGGATTTTGTGTTGGTTTTCTGGTTGTGCATGTGCAAGTTTGAGGTGTTTCATAGCCAGATCTAGCTAGGTGCAACTAAGTTTGGAGGAACAGCTAAATCATAGAGGTAGGTTTTGCATTTCTGGTTTTAATCAGTAATTTTTAATTAAAAGTTATTTTTTTTTTAATTTTTATTTTTTGCCTGTTCCGTCTTAGACCTCCTCCCTGGTTCGCATTTGTTTACCTCTGTCAAGCTCCTTGCTGACTCCTTGAGATGGTTTTGGCTATAGGGCGAGTTACTTTTTGCGATTGTTCCTAGCTGATTGGCTTTGCATGTCGGTTGCATTGATTTAGGTGCAGTTGGTTGTTTTTTACTTTTACATTGTCTCAAGATTAGATATTTTCGAGTTGGTTTGAAATTTTTTTGAGCATTCTGAAATTGAGATTGTCACCTCCTCTCGATTTGCATAAATGTCGTGTGCATCCATTGCATTGTGTTTATTAGTCATTGCATTTGTTTGCACTGATTTTTTTAGTGCCGCATTGCCTTGCTTTGACTGCGTACCTTGTCGGGTTGCATTGCTACATGCGGGGATGTTTGTATTGCTCCCTGTTTGCATTGAGATTTGTTTGCGTTGGTATCGTTTGGATTTTATGCATTATCCTTGTGTGTCGAGTTGTGTCGTTGTTCTGCATCTTGTTTTCGAATTGTTACATCGTTTTTTCCAGCCGATTTGCATCTTTCCTTGCTTATCATTCGAAACTGCATTGTGTTGCTCTTGTCATGCCATCAAACCTTCCCTGCCTTGGTTTCCTTGCATTTTGCATCTCTCCTATTTCGTTGGAGCCTTGTCATTCGTCTTGTTGTCTGTGCTCCTCCCACCTGGTCTTCGGCCCATCTCGACGAACTCCATCTGCATCCTTTTCTTTATGCAACAATCTATTAAACTTCCTCCCTGCAGCCTGCGTGTTGACCCAATTCTCTACTCGCTTGACTCATCTGCTCATGTGATCCCTCGTCCTCCTCCCTCAAACCTTCGTGCCAACGCCTTTTTTTGCTTTCCGAATCCTTTCAATGCTCCGTGAACCGGTGTTTTAATTAAAGTTCGGTGTCAGATTTTTAATAATCAGTGGGTGCATTGATATATAAGTGGGGTGTTGTTTAAATAAAAGGTGGTGAGTGTTAGTATAGTGGGGTGGTTAATCTCATTGAAGTGGTGGGTGGTTAATCTAATAGGCAGGGTTTTAAAATATTAGTTAGGTCTTATAAAATTTTAAGATCTAATTTTTTATTTTAAGGTTTTTAGTATATTAGTTAGATTTTAATTAAAAATTTAGAATCTAATTTAATATTTTACATGGTAATTAATTAATTCTTAATTGTTTACGATCTCTTTTTATCATATTAGGCATCTAAATTATAAATTAAGCTTTTTTTTCAGTTAGTATTTAAAATTTAATCATTTTTAGCAACTTATTGTCGATTGTTTAGACCTTTTAGACTTTAAAAATTTAGTCTTACTGGATGTCCCAAAAAGGTCAATTTTTAAGAGTTATTGGTATTTTCTACTAATTTATGTGTTATAGTGTGCAATGCACTTCTAGCAATTTTTTAACCTTCTGGGAGCTTTATCGGCATCCTGGAGGTCCCCGGGACTCATCTTGAGCCTGTGTTTTACATTGTAATAGCCCTTATTATTGTTTACAACCTAGTGATCGCATCCACCATAGTCTTGCAGTAAGGGGATTACTGTTGTGACATGAGACACTTTTTCTCACAAAAGGACTTGCTTTCTCCCCTTATCTTGTTTTTTAGCTCATTGTTCTTGTTTACTGTGTCAATTTACTGCGATCAATGAGACTTGATTGTGGTCTCCACACTTGCATGTTATTATGTTGATTGCAAGGTTAGTGACTAACTGTTTCATGACGCACACTTGTACCTGATTGTATCCCACCACTAAACTATAAAGTGTCGAAATCGGGTGGTGATAATATTGTTCTGGGGTGGTCGTGTCTCTTGTTCCTTCTTTCATTATGGATGTGCTTTCTCACTTAGGACCTTAACTATGTTCCTCTTCACGTTTCATCCTTTATTGTGCTTGTTATTGTGTCACTTCGTTCTGCATATCGACTCACATTGTGGTCTCCACTTGCGAGTTATTATGTTGATTGCAAGGTGAGTGCGTGAACATTTCACACCACTCGAGCACACTTGAATATAACCTACACATTGTCTATAAATTATCATAAACAAGGGGGTTATACTAGTGTTCCTTAAGGCTTCTCTTATCATGGACTTCGACTATCATCCTTTCGTGGTCCAATTAGATTCAAAAAAATACCTGCAATGGAAGAATGGGATTGCACCTAAACCCATTGACTGCATTTAATATAATGATTGGGTGAATAAGAACAACATGACGTACAGACTTATTTGTCTTACTATACGTGAGAACCTTCAACATCAAGTAGAGTTCACTAATTTTGTGCACAGAACTTGGACTTTCATTCAGGACCTACATGGAGATTTTGAATCTCCTTCATCCAATGATGGCTCTTCCAAGGATCTTACATCCATGAAGGACAGTGAGTTTACTTATACTTTTTCTTATGAGGAGTCACCCATACATATTGCTCTTGATGCTCCTTTAAAATTTAGCATTTCTCCCGTCATAGTTCTCCAAAACTCGCCTCCACATGACTATTCGGTTAAACTTTCACCCACCTCACATGTTGCTTCAAATTTTTTGTTTCTCCTTCATGGGCATCTGTATATTCCTTTGATTCTATCCTAGAGATCCTTCGATCACCTGTTGCTTTTGACAATTTCAGTGTTGCTTCTTCACAAGCTTCATATAATCCTCTACAACATGAGAGTGATTTATTTGACCTAGACTTGGATGATATGCTTGAGGACACCGATATCACCATGCAGCATCTTCAGCCTCCTCTACTTCTACTTGGTATGGAGAATTATGCATTGTTGTGTTCGAGCATGGATCATTTTCTCATTCAACAAGATCTTTATCCATATTTGTGTGGACAAACACCTTACCCCAATGATTCAAATCATCTCAATGATTGGTTAAACACTTGTGACATAGTTCTTGGTCATTTTTTGATGCACATTTCCATGTCTCTTCACCATCATGTGATTTACATAGAGTTTCCTCAAATAATTTGGAGCAGAGCATTCTTCAGTTGTTAGTTAGAGACTCTTTAGATATTTCCATTGTTACTCCTTATGATGCATCTATTTTCACACCTCTTCATGTGAATATAGTTTAGGTTACATAGATTTTATTTTTAATAATTCTAATGATGCTCGGTTTGTTCTTCTAGTTCTGGTGATGAGAGTATTGATGAGGATACATCTTCTCCTTCTCTTGATCACCTTTCAGAGAATGTTGAACCCCCTGTATATCCATTGGACACCATGAAATCATGTTCCTAGCCTTATACTTTCATTGCACCCTTCACTTCTCCTCTTTCATGTGTTGATGATTCATACATGTCATACATCACTCTTCTGTTTGTCAAGCCACCCTCTTGGGACGAGTATCTGTTAGACCTTCGTTGTCTCTTCATAGTTCCTAGGTGTGATGTAATACATGGAGTTTCTCTTCCTTCTACAGGGTTTTCAGAGGATTCCTTCATCTCCTTTGTTGGGAGTTTCCCTTCTGGGAATCTTATCACTTCCACTTTTTCATAGACCATCACTAATCCACCCTTTCTTTTGGATCCTCTTTCTACTATTTTTGGGGGTTGGGACTTTGACTTCACTACACTTAGGCATCCTTTTGGCGGATGTTCCTCCTTTATACTATGACAGTTCTATGTTCATGTCATTACCTTTGGTTCATGTCTACTTACTTACAAGACTTTTCTCACATTTATGTGGACCAGATTTATAATTCTTCACACAACTTCCTTTATGTTCCTTCGTGGAGTGGATGGACTTCCAGTACTTTATTTTTCTTCTTCCTAAGGGCAAAAGCATTGTTTGATGCAAATGGACCTTCTTCAGTCTACATGCGAAAGACCACATCATCAACACTCTTCTTGGAGACTTCATAGAGTTGTAGACTTTAATCCATCGCAAGATTCTTTACCAAACCCTTCATTGAAGCCAAGTATCCTTGGTTGTGCTCTCATCTTGGGTGAGGTCCCCTGCAACTTCTCATATTCTCATGTATCTCTTTTCTCCTTCCTTTCTACTTACATTAGGGTTCACTCGGTGTCACTCTCACCTCAATGTTTACATTCTATGGAAAGATGACTCCATACTTGTCATTTTTAATATTTTGATGACTTGTTGATCACAGGAAATTCTTCCTCTATCATCGATTCTATGAAGATTTCCTTATCCAATAATTTTTATATGTTTTACTTAAGATTGCTTCCTTACTTTGTTAGGATTAAGATTTCACAATATGACTTGGCAATTATAATTTTGCATCCTAAATACTCCCTTTATTTGCTTGCTCAGTTTCATATGTCTTATTGTAATCCTCCTCCTACTCCTTTCCTTTTCGGTTTGAAGCTGGCTTCCGATTTCTCTACTCCCTTGGTTGATGGTACCCTTTATCGAAAGTTGGTAGGGAGCTTGATTTTCCTTACTCACACATGTCCAAATATATCATATGTTGTTGGGATCATGTTTGTATTCATACGGAAGCCTTGTGAGTTGCATTGGAAAGTAATGAAGTGGATCCTTCATTATGTTCGTGGAACTTATATAGATGGAATTCATTGTCTATGAGAAGTAGACATTGACTTAGTTAGATATATTGACTCTGATTGTGCTTGTGATTTAGATCATCAAAAATCTACCTCAAACTACTATTTTCTCTTGGTTTGGATCCTATTAGCTGGTCTAGAAAGAAGCAGAATGTAATTGTGATATTTTCTACAAAGGAAGAGTACAAAGGAGCAGTTAACGTTGCCACAGAAGATGTTTGGTTACAAGGTATCTTGACATAGTTTTGTATTCACTTTCAGTGGCCTACTATCATCTACTACGAAAAAATGAGCACCATATCGATTTCCCAAAATCCAATTCAGCGTTAACAGATGAAGCACATATAGATACATATGCACTTTATTTGGGAGTTGATTCATGACAGCATCATCGACTTGCAGTACTGTCAAAATTCTTATATGGTTTCAGACATTTTCATCAAGCCCTTCACTGAGGTGAATTATCTTCACTTGTGGACTCTTCTTGGGGTGAACTCTGCTACAGCAACCCATCTTCTTCGAGCTTTCTATTCTTCTTCTCCTCTTCTTCTTTTCCATAGATATTTTGTTTGTCCATGGGTACCTCATTAGGCCTATTTTTTTAGACCCATTCTTCTCCTCTTCCTCTTTTCTAGAGATTTTTTATTTGTACATGGGTACTTTATCAGGGCTTTAGTTTTCAAGGACATCGTGCCCGTTCTCAAAAGTCAAATTTCATAAAAATTGGAGCTCTGGGTCAAAATTTATGACCGTTTGAAGCTTAGAGGTCGGGCATTGACTTTTCCTTTGTATTGCGGCTATTGTGGATTTTTGGGGAACTCATGTCCCACACGTAGTCAGAAAGTTTGGGCCTCCTTTCTCCGCATCACCCAATTCGTGCTTTCCTGTCTCAATTGTCTCGCCATTGACTGGGCCGTCAGGGCCATTGAATTTTTCTTCATCCACATCCCACTTTGCTTGCGGCTATTTCAGGTTTTTGGGTCCCGCGCGTACCAATTTCCTGACTGTCTTGGACTGATTCCTCTACTCCATTCGTAATGAACTGTTTTCTTTGCAAATCAGGTTTTTCACCTTTTCAGAACCTGACTGTTTCGGTTGAACTTGTGCATCCTAGGACACTTTTTTCTGAATAATCCACAATACACTGTTTCCTTTGCATTTTGACCTTTTTGCCTTTTCGGAGCTCAACTATTTTGGTTCAACTTGTGTGGCCTGAGACACAAACTTCCGCATTTTCCTTAATACACCAAAAGAAGCCATTTTTTTAATTTTTTCAAGTTTTTCTAACTCCTTGAATTTTTTCCTTGGATAGGGAAGTTAGAGAAGAGCCAAAGGGACCCCCCAAACCTAATTTTGGGCCTCGAACCAATTATATTTTCTCAAGATTGAAGAAATTATGTAGGTTATCCAACTTTACCTCGAGGGGTGAATTTTGGATAACAATTCCCTGATGTAATAACATAGTGAAGAATATATAGCATAGAGAAATGCAACATCATGAGTCTTGAAGAGGTTGAACAATCAGATGTGTTCCTATTCATACCTAGGTTTGTGGTTATCCTCTAGAAAACCATTGAAGGTTGTTAAGATGTGTTCCTACTTGAGTTCCATCACATCTAAGCCAGATGTGTTCCCTACAAGGACTAGTTTATAAGCAGATGATTCCTGAGTGTTCTTCCATCCTCGTCAGTCAGATGTGTTCTTGACAGTGCATGGTTGATAAGAGATTGATGTGTTCCTTCTTCTATCATCAGTTCGAGTGTTGTACCAAGATCATGAGAAAGCACGGAAGGTAAGCTGCAAAGGAAGTGTGAAAGTCCTTTTACTACCATGTAAACATTAAGGGGGGGAATTTTAGGAAATTAATGTTTACATTTGGGGTGTTAGTAATTACGTAAATGTAGAAATGTAATTACTATTGTATTAATGATGTTGTTAATAAATAATTCACTAATATAGGTTTGGTTTGTTAATTAATATTTAATATTAATATTGTTATAAACAATATTATGATATAGGTTGTTGAGATATATTGTTATAACAATATATCGTCAGTTGTTTTTTAGAATAAAGTGAGATATTGGTGGAGATTCCATCTCCCTGATTATAGGAAATCCTTTTCCTATAAATTTGTAATCATCTCTGAATATTTTGATACAGCGAGAATATATAAAAATATATTATATTGTGTAGAAAATGATCATTTTATTTTTATGATCAACTCATTCAACCTCCAGAAAAGGAAGCATGGAAGGTGCTCCTACGAAATGGTATTGCAAAAGGATCATTATATGGTCTCGCTTCTTAAAAAGGCATTGTCTTTTCCAATATTCTCATTACCCATGTTCCAGTCAAAATAGTTGGTACCTTTATGCCCAAAATCAATTGAATAGGGAAAATTTTAAGGGTCCCTCCAACAAAAAATACATAAAAAAAATATTTGGCGAATATTGGGGAAACAACTTTCGCATGTATGGCAAATCGCAGGAAAATTTGTTTCATGCAGAAGGTGAATTGTTAATAGCAGCATTCTAGGAAAGGTTGATGTGGCAGTAGTAACAGATGTCACATTTTTGTATGATACTGGCCGGTAGCATGATACATGCTACCGGTTGACAACATGCAGAATGCTACCAGCCGACAACATGTAGAATGCTACCAGATGGTAGCATTATACGTGCTACCAGCTAGTAGCATTCTCCATGCTACCAACCAGTAGCATTCTTCATGTTGTCGATCAGTATCATTCTGCATGCTACAAGTCGGTAGCATGTATCTTGCTACCGGCTGGTAGTATTCTACATGCTACCAGTCGGCAATATGCAGAATACTATCGGCTGGTAGCATGATACATGTTACCCACAGGTAACATGCAGAATGTTACCGGTCAGTAGCATGATGCATGTTACCAGTCGGTGGCATACAGAATGTTGCCAGTCAGTAGTATTTTGTATGCTGCCCACCGGTAGTATTTTTCATGCTGCTGGATGGTAGTGTTTTACATGTTGTCGATAGGTAGCAGATGGACTGCTATCGGCTAGTAGCATTCTATATGTTTTCAGTCTGGAGCATAAAAATCTTGTCATTCGGTAGCATGTAGAATGCTACTAAAAGATGGCATAAAGGGTGTTGTTTTCTATGCAGACAGCCAGTAACTTTATTAAAGTCCTATATATACATGAAGGGTATTCATTTTCACTCTATCCAAATGAGAGAAGCCAGAGCATATGAGGAAAAACCCTCATGAAATAAGGTGATCTATAGAATCCATGCAGAGAAACTAGAATGCCAAAGGAAAACTACAAACAGGAAGCAAGTGCCAAGAATTTAATAACAAATTGAAAATGCGAAGAAGAAAGATAATTTCCACACAACCCAAGAGCCCAGCTGCGTCAACAACAAATATGAAGAAGTTTTCATTTCAAGAGCTTGGTCTTTCCTCAATTGTACACATTTCTAGAGGATCCTAATATGTTTTCCCAATGGATCAAAGTGGTTAGTTTCACAGGGCTAGTGTATATGCCCCAATTTCAAACATATCAGAAAACACTTAACAATCTTCTACTCAACTACAACACTTCCACTTTTACCTTTCATTATCAACTCCATATCATGCACAGTAATTTGGAACTTCACCCAAGGACATTGACCATCTGATAGGACTACCATACAAGGATGTTGATTCTGTCACGATGAAGGCTATTTTATGTGATGGAGATTACAAGTATTTGGAGTCTCGTTTTCAATTATCTATTGATGCAATTACAGTTTCTACTCCTCGTAAGTTTATTTTTAGTTTTAAATTTCATTTTTTATTATTTTCAATTTTACATTTCATTTCAGTATTAACAAAGTGTTTCTCCTTGTATTTACACTTATAACTTCCCAAACCCCTTCAAAAAGAGGAATTCAACTCTAGGATTTCAATCACCCTTTTCTTCAGGCTATGGTGTAGTTCTTCAAGGCCATAATTATATTGCAAGGTCAATAGACATGTATTCCATGCTGGGATTTGGCTTATATCGTTTGTACCCTAAATGGGCATAAATTTGACTGGTGCAATTACTTATCCTCCAGGATAAGAGGTTATTTGGCCAACATTCATTTGAATGACAATGTTACCATCAACTCCACAAATTTTATTCTTTGTTTATATTATGAATCCCTCTATAATTTACGTGGCACCACTCCTCCGACAACAATGCATGCAAAGCTATCAGCTTTTTCGTTAACACTTCAAGAGCAGGAGGTGAGTCCCAATTTTTGATTATTTGGTTTTTAATTATTATTATTTTTGTAATATTTATCTGGTATTTTGTTTATTTGGGATTAATAACATAAAATAATTGTGGATGCATCGCGAAGGAATCTTCTATCAGAAGTCATTTCCCACCAAGTTCAAGAGATTCAGTTATTGTATCAGACAATTAACGCGAGGAGGACACCACTCCACAATCTGTTAAACGTATGATGAGCTCTTATAACCCTTAAATTGACACATCCACCATACCACAAGCATTAATCAAATGTATTTTAATTTATGAATTATATATGACATATGTTTCAATATGTTTGAAAATAATTATAATTAATTATTTAGAACTTGTATATGTTTCAATATTTCTTGTAACTTATATTCCTTTGCTGCAAAAACCTTTAGTAGAGCATGATTATATCATCGATCTCGCGATAGTCCAGAAAAAAATGTATTTGAATTTGATCAAACACAACAAGATGTAGAAATATCTTCGGTACCTCGCTCTTTGGCTCTAGTTATGAATTTTTATTTTTTTTTTTTGCTTTTATTTTTTTAAACAAAAAATTGACAAGTTGATTAATCATTGATGCTTAATAATTTTTTAGACCACACCTATCAGTAAAACTCTCAAACATTTTGGTATCCTTCTTTGCAACAACCACATCAACTGCAACATGCCCAATTTGTCACCTTAGATGGAATCCTTTCAACAAAGTAATATTTATAATCATATATGATATAGTGTTACATTTATTATTATTTCAATCCTATTATGTTTGTCATTTGAATTTTCTTATGTTATTTACAAAATTACATTTGATTGTTGCAGGGCCTCCTCCACATCCAATTCAAAATCCATCTTCTATGAAGAGGAATATGCCACCTCCTCCACCTCCAATAAATATCAAGACTAGGTGTAGTTGCAAGAGTATTTAATTTTTTCCTCCAACTTCAAGCAAGGGCACCCTTAATTTTCCCAATTTTTCCCCAACAAATTTTCATTGAAAATTGTTCCGCACATGGACGGGGTGTTTCTAGGGAACAAACGATTTCATGAGGAATATCTAGGGATTGAAAGTGGGGTTCAAAGGCCCATAAAATTTTTAATCCCAAAGATATGATTCATGGAGCAAGTCAACCTTGCACAGGAACAACGAGTTGATAGATCAAACACACCTTCTCCAGTACATACTGACTTAACGATGATCAAAAACTCTTCTTTTGCAGGGGCTTAATGCTCTTTACAAGCTGAAAATTGTGAAGCCAATGTTGATGTTTTATTGAAGGATATTGAAAAATTAAAGATTGGGGAGTTTAGGGATAAAGTTCTGATTAAAGAAATACAATTCACGATTTAAAAATCACTCCCTAAGACATAAGATTCGAATTCTTCGAGTTCAAAACAGTTCAGAAAAGCTTGATATTTTGTTGAATTGAGATGTGTTTGGTTAGCATGTATCTTTCCAAAATTGAAATCCATAGAAGGGACAGGGCTTCGAACAAATGCCGTCTACCCATGTGTCCCAGGCCGAAATGGATGTAGTTTTGTTGCAAAGTCAATTGGTGGACAGGGCGGTTCAAAATTGGATAAGTATAAAAGTGCATTTTGAGAATGCCAAGTGTTTTGGCTACATATCCAAGAGTTTTGTCCAAATCTGAGACCCAAATGAGCCAGAGCTTGCCTCGTAGCCCATTTCTAGAAGGGTGAAAGCCTTTATTGTAATAGGATTTGTAGATCACTTCCAAAACTGATTTTCCAATAAGAAAAAAATTTGAGTTCATGTTTCTATGCATGAGCACGGAGCCTCCACACATATGTTTGAAATAAGGGCCTTGTTCAAGTTATTGTCAAATGCAGTGAGAACGACTATTGGAAGTATTAAGTTAAATTTTTAAATATTTTTTAAATTTTTTTGAAAGGGTTTCCATTAATGAGTGCTAGACTGTTGAATGTAGTCAAAGTCAAAAATTTGAAATATGACCCTATTGAGCTTGATGGATTTAGCCAAAAAGTGATAGAAAAATTGGGTAGGTAGCAGAGGAATTGCCATTGAAGCAATGCCTAGGCTAGCAGTGCTAAGGCGTTCCATCGTGTGAAAAGTTGGTTTGAATTTAGCCCTTATTTTATTCCAATATGTGAGTGTGCAAATTTGTTAAATGGGCCACAACTCATAGAGATAGGAGTGTGAAACAATTCATCGTTGGCCTGATTCAAGAGTCAAGCTAGGGAAAGCAAGGAGTCGAAATGATAAAGGTGATAAACTTTCCATGAATTTAAAAGGCAAGAAATTGTATGAAAATTGAAGCCCATCTCATATTCAACTAACCAAATGGTGCCATGTGCTTTCATTTTGTTTGAATTTTCTGCTTTCCATTTTATGAAACTGGTTTTCCCACCCCTTTGTACGGACCCGATACAAACTTCAAAGGGGCATATATTTTGACTCAAGGCTCGAAACATAGCAAATATGACACCGTTGGAAAGATCTCAGCCTTGCCCATGCCATGGAGACATGAAATTTCAAGTTTGGAGAGGTTAGGTGAGAGAAAAATGAAGAAACATTTTTGGTCCTTTAATGTAGGATCTATTTTCCCTAACAACCAGATTAGATTTGATCTGCTCTGCCATTTCCTCCTCCTTCGAGGCGCTGAACTAGTAATTGGTGCAGTTAAGACAGATTTAGGGGTAGATTTTATAGGATTCATTGATGGCAGTGGTTGAGCTCCAAATTGGTTTTCTCACTCTTCCCTCTTTCCTGAATCTATAAAGGGTCAGGGCTTATTGTAAGGGGTTGTTCGTTTTCCTCTTTACCTCTCCTCCTTGGATTTAAAGCTTTATTCCTAAGGGTGAAAAATGGAGTTTGAACCTGAAATCAACACCTACTTTATAAATGGCCTTTTAAATTTGGCTGAGTTAACATTTCTCATAGATGATGTTCTGTGTAAACTTCTAAAGCAATAAAAAACACGTTTTGTGATGCATTTGCCCATCCTTGCTCATTTTTTGGTTGTTTCTTCTTGCCTCTCTTTATTACAGGGTATTTGTGCATGTTTTGATGTTCGTTTACAGATTTGGGAGCTATGTTTGTTGGGTTTGAAAATCTATGTGAATCTGATATTTGGCCTGTTATGCAGTTGTCCATCCTCTCCATTGCTCACCTCTCTTCATTTTAGGTAGTCTGGTTAGATGACCAACAATCTTCCTTCTCTAGTGTATCACCATTTTAGTGTAGGATCTGTTTTTCTTGTTTTCTTTCTCTCCCTGTCTCCTTGGATAGTTATATTAAATTATATTAGCTTTCCTGCACTAGAACAACTCGTGACAAGTAGTTTAGGAAGCAGAACCAGCCTTCTCTAGAGATCTTTCCCATTTGCAAGGTCCCACACCTTGGGGAAAGTTCAATGTTATGTGGATCACACCAAATGACTCTTCCTTAGAAAAGAATATCTATAGAACTCATTTGGGGGTGTTGTGATTTTTCACTAACAGTACCCTTAATTTTACAGCTGAGTTTCTAACATTTTTATTGGGCAATGTTCCTAGTGGATGGGGTATTTCTGTATTGGATGAAATTGATTTAGATGAGGAATATCTAGGGATTGAAAGTGGGGATCAAGCCCATGGAAATTTTAATCCCCAATATATGATTCATGGGGTAAGGAATCCTTCTCCAATAAGAGTGGATAGATCAAGCACACCTTCTCCAGTACATATTGCCTTAACTAATGACCAAAAAACTACTTTTTCACTTAATGCTCTTTTAGATGACAATTGTGAAGCCAATGTTGATTTTTTATTGAAGGATATTGAACAATTAAAATTGTGGGAGTTTGTGGCTAAATTTCTTATTAAATAAATAAATTCACGATTTAAAAATCACTCCCAAATACATATATTGTATTCTATAGTTCAAAACGATCTAGCTAAGCTTGATATTTTGTTGAATCAAGTTGTGTCTGGTTCTGTATCTTTTGAAAATATTTATGATGATGAATTTTTTGACATTATGTTAAATAGAATTAAGAATTTAAATGCAGAAGCACAAGCCTACCACAATATTTGGTCATGAGACAAGGGCCTTATAGTTATTACAAATGCGGAACGAGATAAAGAATTGGTAAGTCTTACTAAATTTTTAAATATTTTTTACAAATTTTTGAAACTTAATTAATTATTTTTCTATTTTAAAATGCATTCAAAGTACAAAAATTTGAAAAATGAGGCTACAATTCTTGATGTGCATTTAAAAGTGTCAGAAAAATTTTTAATGCAACGATTGAATTGAAGCAAAAGCTTGTTATATTAAACAAGAAGAATAATACCTTGAGAAGGATAATAAAGGCACATGGAATGGATCCATAGATATTGTTGAAGAAGAAAACAGAAAAGGATCCAACATTATTGTATGTTGGTGATGCAGAAAATCCAAAACAAGAAATTCTTTCGAATATCAAAGTTGCAGCAAAGGATCTTGTTTAGTCAGGTGTTGTAAAAGAAATTTCTACTGTGTAGGAGACAGAAACTAAAACACATAGAGAAGAATCTTCTCAAGGATGATGTTGTGAAAATAAATTTTTAAATTGTAATTTTTGTTTTTAGAATCTTTTTGTAAAACTGTTTCAAATTCAGCATATAAATATATATACTTATTAATGAAAATATTGAAAGTTTCAAATTTCAATCGATGTGGCATTTTACTTTTAACTTTGTTATATTAGTGCATAAGTTATTCAAGTGGATTCTTAATGTGATTAATATTCTCGATTTTATTTGATATTACTACAACATATTACATTACTGATTATCATTTTCAAATACTATTTGTGGACAGAAATACAAGTTTCATTTCCAAACATTGAATTTATTTTTCAAAGAACAGACACTTAAATTATTTGAAAATATTGGCAAATAAAAAATTATGTTGTATTTGTACTATATTCATGCGTAAGACTGAAAAATATACCATAAATGGAATGAAATTTTTATCATTTAAAATATAACAACAAAAAGTAAGTATGAAATTTCTCATTTAAAAACTATAAAAATTACAACATTGAAAATATTATTCAATAATGGACATGCATATAACAAAAATAAAAATATACATACGTATATTTTGATATGAGATTTTCTTTCCAAAATTAAAATGTACATTGATTCTTCTTTACTCAATATCAACTAGCTCAAAGTGAAACATATCTTTTTGGTTCCCAACATTGTTATCTAATCTTTCGCTGCAATTTATAATCACAATTTCATTATAATCTACAGTTTATGTATTAGAATTACGGACCCCTCTCCTCTCTCTAAGATAATTCCATATTGTCATTACTCGTTCATGAGAAAATGTATCCACGTCATATCATGAAACATACAATCTCAATCAAGTCTCAATATTTTTATCCATTCTATTCCGATATTTTGATTTTATAAATGTTAATGCATTGAAAACTCTTTCATCTTCAACAAAGCCCAATATCATTGTTTGACAAAATTCATACAATCGTAAATATTCACTAATGCTTTCATGAAGGATGGTATTGGGTTATAAAATTTTTTCCATAGAAGTGTAATTTCTCCTTTCTATGTTGGCTCACTCAGTAATTCAAATTGTCCACTCATTACCTAGCTAAAATCAGCTTTTTACAATGCAACTGATTCCTTTTGAAGAACACCTTTAATCTGAAATCCATTACATTCAACTAATTTTCAAAAATACTTAATGATAGTACCCATGTGTCTTTTAAATGAATCAACTATAGCACTGCCTCCTACAGGATTCCAAAAGTTAGGATTGACCACTCCCATGGCCTCAAGAATCTCACATTTTTTAAAACGATCTCTGATCTCACTGGATAAGCATTGTGAAATTTTCTACAAATATTTTCTTGTTTCAGATATAAGATATTCATATAAAATACATGTAACAGGTATTTCTTCAAGCTCTGGTCCAACAATATCCACTCATTTTTTGAATGTGTGCATTTGAATCTCTTTCCCATTAACAAAGATACAAAGATGACCACATATATTGAATCTAAAGTAGCTATTAGGATCCTTTAAATCTGTCAGAGCTTTCCAGTGACTGAATACATGTCCTTAAAAGCATTCATCATAGTTATATAACATATCTAGAGTTTGACACACCCTTTTCCTGAACCTAATGAAGTCCATGCTATATAGATGGATCATTCTTGAGAAATATTTGTTATAAATTCATTTCATGTAACATATGAAGAATCCCACAAAGTGTAAACAATATTTCCAAGCCTGATAAGCGGTAAAGAAAATATTTTTCCTTGTCAACTTCCTACGATTCTTAAACATGAAACCAGTTAAAGATGGATATTCCTCCAAAAAATGTGTGCAGGCTCATACATAGAAATCCATCTTGTATCAACATCTTTTATAAGTTTCTTACCATATGTGACCCCAAATGAAAACTTATGAAACTCTAGAAATATTTTTGGACTAGTTGACATATATGCATTTAGTTCACAGATAAGCTATTCAAAATTTTCAACACATTCAAATGTGCTTACTATCTTGTATGCAAGATTCATCCTATGAGTCATGTAATGAATATAAATCATATAAGGAGAAACAAATGTTTAGAGACACACACATAGACCATTTCTATGACCCTGCATCACTGATGCACCATCAACACCAACACAAATAAGCTTTGTAGCTATAGAATAATTATCCATTCCTGATATGTCCTTCAAATTAGATATAACCAATTTGAAAAGATTTTCAGCATTGTAATTTTCTTGCATTTTATGAACAAATAGCAGATGAGGTGTCCTTGTGTGGTTTGGAAAGTATATACATGCATACAAACCCAAGAAGTGTTGTCAAAAGTTGTAACCTCATCAATGGAAAGGGAGATGAAACTTGTGTTCTTGACATTTTCTTTCAGATCTTCTTGTTCAATCATCACAAGACATCTCTCCATCTCCCAAGCACTACTCTCTGACCAATGTGAATGTGGAAGGTTTGGAAACCCATTGAACTTGAACAATTTCTTATATTATGAAAAATATGAAATTGGTCTACCCATTTTAAGAATAAAGAATATGGTCTAAAACTGGATAGTTTTTGCCTTCGTATTTTCATTTGTATCATATTCCAAAAATTTCATTGACGGTTCCTCCTTTCTCCTGAATTTTTTTAGAGTGTTTCATCTTATTTTCATACTCCTCCTTATGTCTTAGATGCATGTAGTATTTTGCAGTTTTCCATCTATGAGTCTTCATTATTTTTCCATCATTTTCAATGATTGTGTAATATACTTTGCCACAATGTTTCTCTATAGTGTCCAATTTAAGTTACATTTTTTTCTTAACCAACTTCCAACCACAAATAGTACATCTACATTCTTTGGTAGTATCACTACCATTATCTAGTTGTACAGTTTCAATGAATGGGTAATTTTCTACCCAATCTACCTAAAAGACCTTCCTATTATCCAGTATGTTTTCTTCTTTCTCACAGATTTATTTGTTTGAAGGGTCCTATCAATATCATCTTCTAATGGAATCTTTTCATTTGAACATTCATATATTGAAATAATTTGGAAATCGAGACAATCATCTAGCTCTAGCATGTTTGGGTCAATTATATCTTTATCCAATTATATAATTATTTCTTTAGGTTTATGTTTTGGTTTACTCTTTCATGGTGAATACAATTAACAGTAGGTGTTTCTATATTCAAAAACAAAAAATGTTTTGACTATTACAAAGATATTAGAAAAATTAAACTGAACTGACCAAAATAAAGTTAAAGATCATCTGTTACAACTTACCAGTACCCATTTTAGTGTTTCCAATGGATGCATGTTGGGTCTTCATTTTATTTCTTTGATTGAAAAAAATTAATATGCTAATTTTTATTTTGATTAATCTTCCTGTGCATTATTTACTGAATCCATTGTACCTATCAAAGAGTAATTTTCAAATAGATCGCATTTTAAAATTATTGTGGAATGAGATTTAATTTTTCACATCAAGTATTAATTAATTAATGGAAAATGGAATAAATTATATATATAACCTTTAATAAATATTACAGAATCCAATGATTTTTTCATACATAATTAGAAATGTACGTTAAAGCCTTAAAACTGTTAACTGTGTAATCAATAGAAAATAAACAATTGAAAACCAAATAAATATTTTTTTCTAATTTTATAATTAGAAAATTAATAAATTATTATCTCACTCAAATAAATATAAAACACAAACAGTAAGTGCTCACAGTGCTACCAATTGGAAATTGGAAAACTGGTAGCTACCAACAGGAAGATTAGAAATTGGAAGAATGGCAGAGACCAACTAGAAGATTGGAAATTGGAAGACTAACAACTACCATCTGGGATTTTGAAATTAGAAGACTAAACACTATCAATCGGTAGCACTTTGAATTGCTACTAGCCTGTAGAAAAACGCAGTGCTACCGACTGGTAGCAAAGTGCAATGTTTCTAGATGATAGCAATGTGTAGTGCTTACATCCGGTAACAATGTATCTTTCTACCAGCTGGTAGCAAGGCACATTGCTTACAACCAGTAGCACTAGGTTTTTTTACCGGTGGTTAGAAAAATGTAGTGCTATCGGTCAGTGGCACTACATTTTTCTACTGGTGGTTAGCAATACTTAGTGCTACAGACAAGTAGCTGCAAGTCTTCCAAATTTATAATTTCCAAATTTACCATTAGTTGTGTTCTACCATGATTCCTTTAGCATGAGGCCATCAAACAACTATAATATACACTAAATATTTTGTATATGCATTATAGAAAAAAAATTAAATTGCACAGGAGATTTATGTTGTGATTTGTATTATTTGATCTAGTGGACTCTTTGTAAAGTTTATTAACATGTCCATACCTCTCAAAGTAGTTTTTTTATGTGTATGAGATTTCAAATAACTCTCATAGCTCTGATTCTGTCTGGAGAGCTGAAGAATGGAAAAATGATGTGCCACAATTGGTGGTTTGTTTCTGTAATCTCCACCATTTTACCAATTGGAATGCTCATTTTAGTCATATAATGGACTATTGCTCTCTTCAAGGAAGCAATCCGTCATACAAGCGATGAAGAGATCCCGAAGGACACATTACCGGTTTCAAGGAAATTGAAGATTATGTACTCATATTTCATAGCACAATATTTATGGTCATATATTTTCCTATGCCTTCTTTACATAATCTTCTCCGTAGTAATTATAAGGGAATGTTATGATCTTTACTTTCTATGCAAGCCATAGGTATCAGGATGAACCTAGATCCATTTGTGTATTTGCAGGCTTCTTGTGTAATTAATAAAAGAAAAAATAAACTATATAAGTTTGATAATTTTAAATGTCCTTCTTTTTCTTTTTCTTTTTTCATTCCTTGTGTTTATTATAAAGAGAATATGTTACACCTACTTAAATTTAAGAAGAATATTAATTTGTTAAAAATAATATGAAACAGGCTGAGAATTGGGTGCTTTATAGCCTTCATCTACCAGCAATAATCTGAATATGCTACTGGTGATATAGCATATAGGATGCTAACAGCAAGTATCTTACATTATGCTACCGATCGGTAGCATACATTATGCTACCGGCTTGTAGCGTACATTATACTATTGGTCCGTAGCATACAATATGCTACTGGCCGATAACATACAATATGCTATCGGCCTTTGGCACATGGTATGTTGTAGTTTTCTACCGGAATTTAGCATACAATATGCAACTGGCTGATAACATACTAAAGTAAAAATGTTGTCGAACAATGAAACAGAAAAGTACCTTTAAAGTAGAAATCAAATATCCAGAGACCGATCAATGACAATCTTTAAAGCATAGAGGAATTGTGAGGAATATTTTATTTTGATATTCAAACAACTATGAATAACAAATTATTAATACTTAATAGTATATATATATATGGGGTGAATTTGGCATATTTAAATTTTATGCTAAGGGCAATTTGAATGGTAACAGTCGGTTATTGGTGTAAAATCCTTGGTGAACCAACCCCTAAAATTAAATTTTACCCGGAAAATTTTGGCGACCTAGTCCTAATTCCTAAGCAAAAAAATTCCAATTTCAAATTTGAAAAACCGGAATATTCGTGAATTAATTAATATTTGCCACTAAAATTTTACCTGATTTGGAAATACTAGGAGAAAATGAAGCCATGGGTCCAGTGGAATGGAAACAAATTTTACGATGGCCTTTCATTTAATTTCCACTCTCTATGGTTGTCTCCCATCATTCAATCCCAGGATCATTATCTAGTCAAGGTTCCTTGGATTCGTGCTCTCCTCCTTTTCAAGTGTGGCATTAACACTATCCAATACCTCTTCTACAAATGCACCCAATCTTGGCTATCCTAGAAAAAATCTCAAAGTACAGTTGAATTTGGATCTCCCAAATAGATATCTCATCAATGACATCATTTATTATTTTCTAGATCACATGATCAACAAGATCGTTATTCTTCCATCTCATCCTTGGTTGACAGAATAGAAATGGTATGTGGACACACCATTCTATAATTACTCAACTAGATGATCCTATGCCTAGATTTCATCTTGTAGACATTTAAAATATCTACATAATTAGTAAATAAATAAAACCCCTTTTAAACATTAGTAATTCCTAACATATATTTCCCCCTATTACCAATTCATCATTCCACAATTCTCATCTTGACACTAAAATAATTAATCACAAGATTAATTATTACTAACCCCTTTTCTAACTTCCCACTAACCTCATTTAACATTTCTAGGAATTTATAATTCCTATCTACCTACTCACATACTCTACACCTACCCTACAAATAGCCTCTTCATGTAATCACATCATTAACTCCTAATTAACTCATCTATTTCTAGAGGCTTCTAATTCTATAAGCCTCTCTTACTTTCTACGCTCCTCCATTGAATTTTAAATTCAATGGATGTTTCACCATAATTTTATAATTATCTATACTCTTGTATCTTCTCATTCAATACCAACCATTGATCTTCCATCTCTTCTCCATTGAATTTTAAATTCAATGGATATTTCTCAATAATTCTATAGTTGTATGATTCTATAATTATCTATACTCTTTATTCTTCTCATTCAATACTAACCATTGATCTTTCATCTCTTCTGCATTGAATTTTAAATTCAATGGATATTTCTCCATAATTCTAGAATTTATAACTCAATAATTATATATACTCTTCTATCTTCTCATTCAATACTAACCATTGATCTTCCATCTACTTGGAAAGATCCTAGCCCTCCATTTCTTCTTCCAAAAACTATAAATTGCAATGCCACCCTCCATGGAAGACAAAAAGAATTATTAGAATCCTCAATCCTTAGAAATCCTTAGAAATCATTAGGAAACCTTAGGAATCCTTATAAATCCTTAGAAATCATAACAAAGTGCTACTAAAATTCATACAAAGATCTTTAATATCCATTTGCATATTTATCAAGCATTCATAAGCAATATTAAATCCACAAATTGTAAGTGTTATTCGTTTACTTCCACAAATATGAAGCAAACAAATATATCCGATCATCATGAGCACAACTACAACATTAAGGGAGGTTGTTCATTGGTAATTTATAGGTATTGCTTCTATCTCCCTTTCATCCTTACTCAATATAAGGTAGTGTTTAAGAGGATTAGATTTAGGAAATAATTTTGCTTTTTCTTTCTAGTTTGCATATATATCTAATCACTCTTTGGAAATACATTCTGGTGCCCACCGCGGCACCTTGTCTCAATCTTTATTTTTTATTTTTGTTAAATACATTGAGTGACACATTCTGTGCAAGAATATTTAATATTTTGTATATATCATCTTATATTTTGTTTTCCTTTTTTGTATATATTCCCTTATGTGATTTTTTATATCCAAAAGGTAAAACCATGTATGCTCTCCTCTCACATCCTAGGATTATCTTGAGGATAAAAAGTGGATAACCTTCCCCCTTTTTCATTTATAGAAGTAACATGACATGAAAGTGACATACACAAACTTTCCATAGTCCTAGGAGTCTCATGACTATGGGCTTCACCTCCACACACATAAACACACCTCGTATTCCAATAGGGTATATAAATCACTGGAGAGTTGTTGTTATTGGCTAAGTGCTTACTTGTTTTAAGAGCAGTGTGAAGTGAGGGGCTATCACATCCCAATAATCAGGCCTTAGACAACATCCTTGCAACAAGAATTGGGCCCCAAGTACTGCGAGGTATATCAAGGATGCCCCTAGTGAGCTTGTACATATTATTATAGGAAATATTTTGGCCACATATCAAACTATAGTACAAGGAGGCCACACTCCCCAAGAATTCTCGTTAGCCAACCCCACATTGACACATAGGTGGAGAGCCAAATTGTGGCACCATCGTTGGTTTGTGGTATTAAAATTGGGCACTATTTTTGTTACAATCCTACTTTACTAGTTAGGTTGTGCTTACAAGATTGTGATTTCTTGTGTGTTTGTCGATACCAGTACACAACCCCACACTAGTTCCCTTTCATCATATCATCCTATACACTCATCATTCATCCCTTTGACCATACCATTTGACTTCGATTTGACTATTACCCACATCACCTTTGACCATCATACTTTTGTCACTTTGACTATCCTAATACATCTTTGACCATACTCTTGTCATACATCATTCACTTAACATCAATTGTCTCCTTCACACCTTCCTTTTGATATAATCAAAATAAAACAACAATAAACATTTCCACATAATCAATAAACTTTATAAACAAAAACATTCACATACATCCCCCATTTCATGAACACGTCTAAAATTCACTTACAGATCCCTTACTTGCTACATTGTATGTAACACCATACCACATTGTATATAAACCACCTTTGTATCTACATCACACTTCACCTTTAAATCCTCTCTTACTCCCTTCAAACTTCTTACGTTGTATAAAAATTATCATTACCCGCACTTGATCACACATCCCCACTTTATATACGTAATTTATCCCACAACATATCATATAGCTAAACATCTATTCATCTCATTGTCACAAAGATTCCACCTAACATTTTAATGTTTCCTTTTAACGTCACTACACTTACATAGGTCCAAAATATCCTAAAACATATCACATCACACATCCCTTTCTAATCTCAGCGTTTACTACATTTAAATATCCTCACATTCTCACACAATCCTACACATAAACTTTCACACTCAAACACTTTATGTAAGATTCTCTATTGGCACAATTGATTGAGTCTCAATAATCTACACCTTGAAATATAGACACAAATACTTATCTTTTATTGAATCATCCTAAGCCCTCACACATCAAGGCACATCCTAAAACCTCTATCATTGAGGCACATCCTTCTTCAATCCTCTCATCCTAAAACAAGGTTCAGTTGTTGGTATTATACATCAATCAATAAGAAATCTTATCCCTGCTTCCTCTACTAATCACACATCCTTCACCAACTTAATACATCTCCATCCCATCCTCACATATCAAAGCACTAGGATCTAATGGCACCTAGGAAAATATTTACTAGACCTTAAATAGGAAATAATGATGAAATAAGCCACCAATTAAATACATAAATTGGAAATGACTTATTCAATCACAACTTTTTTGATGCTAATGCAGAGGAAAACTGCGACCGAGGGGAAGATGAAGAAAAAATGGTTTATACCAATAGAAATTATGACTCGGGCACCTTTTTCACATATGAAAGATGACATGAAATGCTTAATCACTTCGTAGATGAAAAAAATATGCTCTCCTCCTCCAATTATATCACATGGGAGAAAAAATTCCTTCTGACTAAACCCATGACCAACTTCATAATCTCCTCTTCGATGAGAATGAATGCATTGGGAAATGATCCCCATCCCCAATTTTTCATAATTTAAGTGACCTAAATCATAAAAACCATCGTGCTAGAGGTGGACGAGATAACAGATAGTATACCCATAATTCTCATGTATCTAAGGAGGTCGTACTATCCCAAATACAACAAATGAGCAACCAAATTGCTCAGCTAACCTCTCAAATTGATCCAAAACATCCAAATGACCATGATAACTGTGATTCTAAACATTCCCAACATCCCAATTTCAACCTACCACCCACCAGCCCTCAAGAATCCACCTTGGAGTAGGAAGTAAAGCCTATGAAGGAAACACTTTAAGAGTTGTAACTCGGTAGACAAGGATGTCAATATAAGTTTTAGGAACTCTGTCCTTATCCATTTAATCATGATATCTTACGTGTCCCTTTTCTCCCACACTTCGAAATGCCCAATTTTGAAAAACACAAGGGGAAGGGCAATCCTCGTGAACACGTCAAGGAGTTCTATATGATGTGTTAGGAAGTAGACTATGATGACTCCTATTTACTAAGACTCTTCTCACAAAGCATAGGTAGTCCCACTCGTGAATGGTTCATTCACTTTCCTAAGGGATATGTAACCATCTTTTCTGACTTATCAGATAAATTTGTCAAACACTTCTTGTACAATTTGGATCATGATTTCATAATGATTGACCTATGTAATACCAAACAACAAAATGGTGAAATATTTTCATGCTTCTTACAATAATGGATAGATCTTGTTATCCGCATTCCATGGCCCATCCCTAAAGAGTAATTGGTCACTATATTTGTTGTTAACCTGCATCAATATCTAGCCTTCCAAATCTAAGTCATGTTATCCCAATTTTACCCCTTGGGAAAAATTGGTCAAGCATGACCTTGCATAAGATAATCAACGGGTCAGCTCAAACATGCAAACCCAAATTTATAATCCATATTAAGGGGTAGGTGAGACTCGGCCATGGAGGAGCAAGGGTCAAATATGAGGTTGAATGGTGTTAAAAGAATCCAAAGGCTCAAAAGGAAGAAGGCAACGAAAGGCTCAAAGTTTTCATACTTCACATATGAGTCGACTCGGGGTAGAATGAAGAAGAGTCATGGAAGACACCACGTGTCAACTCGGTGCAATTCCAAAACGTGGATAAAAATAGAGACCTCAAATGAGTGCGGGTCATCCACATGGATCTCGGCGTATAACAGGCTGTGGTTGGTGCCAAGTGTCCAACCGTCAGCGGAGGCCCCATGTGTCTCTTTGGCGCATCTCCAAAAGCAAAATCTAGAGGTAGTCCCTAAATGAGTGCGAAGCTTCCATGTGCCTCAGGTCTGAAAATTTTGCATCGGATGTTGAAAATTATTAACAGGGATAGAGCCTGTGGAAGCCTCCATGCATCATCTTGGTGCATCTTCAAAGTTACAATTCAGGGGAAATTCCCCAAACGAGCGCTAGCATGCCACATGCCCCAAGTTTGAAAAGGGTCTCACTAGCCATTGAAAAGTAGCAAGCCCACACGTGGCACCACGTGTCCTAACGGTGCATCTCCAAAGGTTGGATCCAAAGAACAATCCCCAAACTAGCGCATGACCACCACGTGGTCGAAGTCAACGAATAAGAAAAAGTCGGCAGTTGAAAATTATCAAGTTAACGGAAGTCTCTACATTTCCAATCAGCACACCTCTGAGGGTCAGGTCCAAATAGGGCAAGCACTAGCCCACCACATGGTCAGAGTCAGAAAGGGATAGATCCAGACGTTGAAAATTCCTAGGCCGACGGGAGGAGCCACACATCCTAACAGTGCAACTTCAAGGGCATGACCCAAACAAGCGCAGAACCTCCACGTGTGCCAAGTCAAACATATGGCCCCACCAAATAGAAGGGACTAAGCCAAACATGAGGAAATAGAGGAGTGGCCCGTGAATAATGCCACGTGTCCCACTGTCACGATTTAAGGAGTTAGCTATAAGGGTCCCACCCATAAGGTTTTTTTGGAATTAAATATATCGTGGGCCCCTCTAACTCTCCAAAGAGATGAGGCCCGAATCAACTAAGCATAAGGTGAGCTAGTGGAGTGCCCCACATGTCTCTTCGATGCTCCCTCAAGGGGTGAATCAAAAGGTAGTCTCCAAAAGAGTGTCAGCACGCCACATGCCCCCAGGTCTAAAAAGGGTCTCACCGGTCATTGAAAATTACCAGAGCCAACAGAAGGAGGTACATGTTGGCTTAGCACAAATTCAATAGTAATACTTGAGGGGCATGTCCCAAACATGTGCAAATCCTCCATGTGTCTCAAGTTAGGCATTGTGTCTTCACCAGTAGAAAGGACCCAGGTAGAACATAGCGGAAGTAGAGTAGGCCCACAGATGGTGCCACATGTCTCTCTGATGCAACTATGGGAGTGAAAGCATGGGCGAGATCTTCAACAAGAGAAGGGCTACCACATGGTCCCTGTATAGATAGACCCTTGCATATTGTGAGCCACATTAAGCACCTGAACCCCAACCCTTCAGACGGGAATATCTTTCTATTGGGAATTTATATTTTGGGGGGAGAGGAAATTTTGGAAAGCTCTCGGCGTCACCTTCTCACCCATTTTTTAGGCTGTCAAGTCTCCCACCTACCGCCATGATGAAGAATGGGCCTTTTTCTTGTCCAGCAAGGAATAGAAGATGGGGGCATGGGTTTTGTAGTAAAGCCCATCTTGTTGCAGGTGAATTTAATGCATATCCATGGGTGGTTGGAGTAGAGTTTGATTTTTCTTCTCTTTCTCTCACCTTGATGTTCTATATATTGAAAACACTTCTCATTTGAGAAGGGGAGAGACATTCTGGGTGTGGGGGAGACTCTGTAAAAAAAAATCCTAACTCTATTTGAGCTATAAGCCTTCTCTTACACCTAGTAAGCGTATTTGTTCCGTTGAGTAGAAATGTAATGGTCTGTGCACCTTCTAGAGCAATAAACTCATGATTTTGTGGCGTTCTTCAACCCTTTCTCATGTTGTATTGTTTCTTTGTGCCTCTCCCTTTAAAATATGTTTTATGTTAATATATTTCACATTTGCAGGTGTAGGATGTCGTGTTTCATGGAGTTTTGATGGTGGATTAGGATATAGGTCTGTGTCACTTTTGTCTAACCTCCCTCATCTCCTTTTCCCTGTTTCATCCTCCCTCAATAGAGTATCTCACCTCTTTCCTTTTCTGGTGTATCATTGTTTTAGTGTAGGCTCTAGTTTTATGTATTTTTCCCTCTCCCTATCTCCTTGGAAGGTTAGATTAGGATTATATAGTCTGCCTACACTAGATTAGCTTGTGGCAGATAGTTTAGGAAGTAAGAGCTGACTTTCTCTGAAGGGCCATCTCAATTTCACAAGTTCCGCAGCTTAAGAGATGGTCCAATGTTGTGCAATCACACCGAATGCCCCAATCAAACCCAAGGCCATTTTGGGGTGTTGTAATTTTGCATCAACAGTTTTGGCATGCCTGGTGGGATGTTGATGTTAGATTTTCTCATCTTTCCATGGTGTCTCATCATCAACAGCAAACCTTAAGCCACCGCACGACTACTCAACATTTTTGGCAAGCCCAGTGGGAGAGGTTTGAAGCACCTTACCACTTCATTTCATCAAGTTGATGTGTTCTTGGTGAGATTCAGCCTTTGAAGCACATGCAAAGCACATCTGGTGACTTCATCTAGTCAATAACCCACATTTCTGAAGTTACAAACCTTCCCCCATCCATTATTCCTTCCACATCTTTCATATTCTCCCATTCCATGAAGTTGTACAATCATGACTTCATTTCCATCTAGGAATCCACACTTGCATCAGCAATGCTATTCAGATCCATCTCTAGGTTACTTCAACATGCCTCCAAAAAGGTTTCACAATGAAAATCAGCACTATGGATATCCAGGTGAGACAGATTCAAATCATTTTGGTCATTTGCCAAACTATATAGTTGTTACAGAGCATGGATATATAGATTTTGGAGGTGGTTCCACACCTGAAGAGGCTAATTTGTACATGGAAACTCTGAGAATGGAGGCACACCTGGTACAATCGAGGGCCACATCTCAGATGAAATTGTTCAGAATTGACTATAGTGCACCTTATCCATGGGTTGACCCTATGCCAAGACATTACAGCCCTCAGGAGAAGATTGACTTCATGGTTGAAATGTTACCTCAACTTGCACAGTGGATTGAGGATATTGAGGCATATGAAAAAAGAGCGAGACAACCTTATCAATGGGTAAGTCCACCACCTCATAGCTTTTCTTTTCCTCTTTCTCAATCAATATCCTTTCAGCAGTGTTAACATTCAAGCCCATTATATGCTGCCCCAAATGTTGATTTCCCTTCTCCATCTCCTAATCTTCCATCTCATCTTAATTATTCTGCCCTTTTCCCTTCCAAGAAGTCATCCCCTCTAAACAAAAAATAAGTTCCACTTCCCTCACCACCACAAATAATTAAAAAATTAGTTAAACCCCAACCTACCACTCCTCCTCTTGCCTTCCCAATTCCATGTGGGGAAGAGATTCTAAAGACTAGTCAAGGAGAACAGCAAGAAGGAGAGCCAAATAGAGAAGAAATGAAAGAAAGTATGAAGATTTCTGCTGCCATATTTTGGATTACAAAGATCCCCTTGATGGTTAAGCCAACAGAGGAGGTCAAGGTTGAATAGCCATTGGTGGCTAAGGCTGAGTTTACAGCAGAAGTAGAACAAGAACAAGAAGGATAAGATCAGCAATCTATTCACTCTGAATGTAGTGTCCATAGTGGCACTTTTTCTGAAGAGGATATTGATCTAATCCAAGCTGCATAATCATTCATCAAGGAAATAGAACAATCAGCTCCAAGTCTTATTGAAGAGGAGCAACTGAAAGAGATCGGATCAGAGTTGAAGACACTTGATGAAGAAAGCATTATTAAAAAAAATTCATTTCATTTGAAGGGCCTGATTTGATTGATGAATCCATGATGGAGGAGAGCTATCGAGAATACCTTGCTGCCCCAAATAGTCCTCTAGAGCAGCAAATTGAAGATTTTTATTGGACAAATTTCATGCTAGAGGAAGAGGCTACCCAAGAGCAAGTTGGTCTTCAAGAAGTAACGAAGGAACTCTAGAGGAAACAATGTATTGCAACAAAATATAATGATGCAAAAGTACCTTCACTAGATGTTGCAATCAATAACAACGAGCTGAAAATTACAGAGGATTTCCATGCTGCTATAGAGGAAGGAAAAGAGCAAGAGGATGTCATCATCCCTATAACATCATCCATCCAGGAAGGTCAACAAGAAGACTCCACTCTTGGAGTTGAAATTCAAATCAATGGGCACATCCATCGGATCAGACCATACCTAATCAGGTACTTGGATTCATTTGATCCAATGGAGAAGCCAACATTAGTCATGGTTACTCCTGAGCATGAGGCTAAGTACCAAAGTACTAAGGATCAGATGTAATGCCTCTTCAATCCAAATACAAAGCAACTAAAAGAGGTATTTTTCTTGTTTCCAGTTAACACCTTGATGATTTGGGTGGAGGATCGGCTTATGGTCAGTTTTTCACTCATGCAAGAATCCATATTCAGTGTTAAATCATTTGCATGGCTTCCCCTTTTGATAAAGGGAAGCTACTTGTCCCTGCCAGTTGTAGGATATTTTTGATTCCCCTTTCTCTTTGGTTAGTGTAGGAGTAGGAGTAGATTTTCTTTCAGTAGAACAAGTGCCTTGTACACTTTGCATATCTCACTTGAGATATGTATGATTTTCAATTTTTTACATAGTGTGTTCTTGTGTTTTGTTGCTCCGAGGTTGTATCACTATGTGATTCAGTGTGCCCACAGTCCATTTTCAGAAATAGGTGAAGCCCTAGGTCAAACAATTTTCTACTCTCATAAACCTTATTTCAATTCTTATGAAAATTGAGAGTGCGGACAACAGAGCAAGCTCAGGGTCACCAAGTGCAAGCAGTTGGGATCTTAGTTTCAAGAAAAGGATTAGTACCAGGCTATCATTCTTGACTCCATGCCCAATGGATGTAACAAGGCAAGTAGATGTCCCCATGAGTCTCCAAACTATTATCCCAATTTTAACGACCCAGGAAAAATTGGTCAAACATGACCTTGCATAAGATAATCAAAGGGTCGGCTCAATCATGCGAACCCGCATTTCAAATCCATCGATCAAAGGGAAGGAGAGACTTGGCCATGGAGGAGAAAGGGTCAAATATGAGGCAGAACGACGTCAAAAGAATCCAAAGGCTCAAAAGGAAGAAGGCGGGGAAAGGCTTGAAGTTTTCATACTTCGCATATGATTCGACTCGAGGAAGAATGAAGTAGAGTCAAGGAAGACACCACATGTCAGCTTGGCGCAATTCCAAAAGGCACATCAAAATAGAGACCTCAAACGAGCGTAGGTCATCCATGTGGATCTCAGAGTAGAATAGGTTGTGGACAATGCCAAGTGTCCAACCATCAGCGGAGGCCCCACGTGTCTCTTTGGTGCATCTCCAAAAGAAAAATCCAGAGGTAGTCCCTAAATGAGTGCGAAGCTTCCACATGCCTTAGGTCTGAAAAGGTTACACCGGCTATTGAAAATTCTTAACAGGGATAGAGCCTGTGGAAGCCTCCATGCATCATCTTGGCGCATCTTCAAAGTTACAATTTGGGGGAAATTCCCCGAATGAGCACTAGCAAGCCACGTGCCTCAGGTCTGAAAAGGGTCTCACCGGTAGTTGAAAAGTAGCAGGCCTGCGCACGGTGCCATGTGTCCTAACGGTGCATCTCCAAAGGTTGGATCCAAAGAATGGTCCCTAAACTAGCGCAAGCCTACCACATGGTCGAAGTCAACAAAGAAGATAGAGTAGACAGTTGAAAAGTATCAAGCTGACAGAAGCCTCCACATGTCCAATCAGTACACCTCTGAGGGTTAGGTCCAAACAGGGTTCCCAAGCAAGCGCCAGCCCACCACGTGGTCAGAGTAAAAAAGGGACAAAGCCGGTCATTGAAAATTCTAAGGCTAACAGGAGGATCCACGCATCCTAACGGTGCAACTTCAAGGGTGCGACCCAAATGGAAAAACCCAAACAAGCACCAAACCTCCATGTGTCCCAAGTCAAACATATGGCCCCGCCAAACAGAATGGACTAAGCCAAACATGAGGAAATAGAGGATTGGCCAGCGGATTATGCCATGTGTCTCACTGTCATGATTTAAGGAGCTGGTTACAAGGGTCCCACCTATAAGGGGTTTTTTGGCATTATATATGGTGGGCCCCTCTAACTCTCTAAAGGGACGAGGCCCAAATCAACTAAGCATAAGGTGAGCTAGCGGAGGGCCCCACGTGTATCTTTAGAACTCCATCAAAGGTTGAATCAAAAGGCAGTCTCCAAAAGAGCGCCAGCACGCCATGTGCCCCCAGGTCCAAAAAGGGTCTCACTAGTAGTTGAAAAGTAGTAGAGCCAGCAGAAGGAGGTACATGTCATCTCGGCGCAACTTTAGTAGTAAGACCCGAGGGGGAGGTCCCAAACATGAGTGAAGCCTCCACGTGTCTCGGGTCAAAAACAATGTCTCCACCAGTAGAAAGGACCCGGAAGAACATAGAGGAAGTAGAGTAGGCCCGCAGACGGTGCCACATGTCTCTCTGGTGCAACTACACGAGTGAAATCAGGGGGTGAGATATTCAATAAGTGCGGGGCTGCCACATGGCCCCTGTACAGACAAACCCTTATATTTTGTGAGCTGCGTTAAGTTCCCAAACCCCAGCCCTTCGGACGGCCATATCTTTCGACTGGGAAATCAAATTTGGGTGGGAGAGGATGTTTTGGAATGCTCTCAACATCAACTTCTCACCCACCACCATTACTAACTCGGTCCTCCATTTTCAAGGATATCAAGTCTCCCACCTACCACCATGATGAATAATGGGCCTTTTTTCTTATCCATTAAGGAATAGTAGAGGGGGCATGGGTTTTGCAGTGAATTCCATCTTGTTGCAGGTGAATTCAATGCATATCCAGGGGTGGTTGGAGAAAAGTTCAAGTTTTCTTCTCTTTCTCTCACCTTGACGTTTTATATATTGAAAACACTTATCATTTGAGAAGGGGAGAGACATTGTAGGTGTGGGGGAAACTCTATGAAATTTGTTTCCCGACTCCATTTGAGCTGTAATCCTTCTCCTATGCCTGGCAAGCGTATTTGTGCCTCTGAGCATGAATGTAATGGTTAGTGCACCTTCTAGAGCAATAAACTCATGATTTTGTGGCGTTCTTCAACCCTTTCTCATGTTTTATTGTTTCTCCATGCCTCTCCTATTTAGATCTATTTTATGTGCATATATTTCACATTTGTAGGTGTAGGATGTCATGTTTCATGGATTTTTGATGGTGGATTAGGATCTAGGTCTTTGTCACTTCTATCTGACCTCCCTCATCTCCTTTTTCCCTATTTCATCTTCCTTCAACAGATTATCTCTCCTCTTTCATTTTCTGGTGTATCATGGCTTTAGTGTAGGCTCTGTTTTTATGTATTTTTCCCTCTTCATATCTCCTTAGACGGTTAGATTAGGATTAGATAGTCTTCCTGCACTAGAGTAGCTGTAGGAGGTAGTTTAGGAATCAAGAGTCGGCTTTCTCTAGAGGGCCATCTCAATTCCACAAGTCCCACAGCTTGAGAGATGGTCCAATGTTGTGCAATCACACTGAATGCTCCAATCAAACCCAAGGCTATTCAGTGGTGCTGTGATTTTTCATCAACAAATCCATTGTGCAAACATATTTGATGACATCATAGAAAAAGGAATGTAAATAAAAAAATATCTTGTCTCCAAATGCCTCATCAAATTGTATTCCCAAGATGACTATAATCAATCTAATCATCCTTCCACATCTAAGAAGCCAAAGTATTTTAACAAGAATAAGAATTTTGTCAGCAATGGAGTGACAGATACCAAACACGTCTAATGCGTCTAATAATTTGTTGTCATATCCATTCCTAAGGGTCAACACCAATCAATCCAAGATCCAAAGAAAATTTCATGCACTCCTCTTGGCGAGTCTATTAAAATAATCCTTGAAAAACTTGTTACCGCTAATATGTTGTTTTCCCTCAAACCCATCCAAATGATGAGTCTAGACCCAAACCCTCTTTGTTTAGGTAAAATGAATATTACAAGTTCCACAAAATTAAGGGTCATACCACAACTAGGTGTATGAAGCTAAAGAACTGTATTCAAGACTTTAATAATCTAAATGAAATCGAAATTGAAGAAAATGCATCCTCCTCTTATCAAAATCAAAAGTTAGGGATTTACCTAAATCCACTCCCTAATCATGGTCAAATCCACACTTCAAATCAAGTTCAGTGGAAGCCTTGTAAAACCATTGAATCATCTAACCATCAATCTAACCATATAAACTATTAACGCGTACCCTTCCAATATTAATCTCTCACTGACGATATTCACCATTCTCCCCATCAAGTAGGCACCATTGAAATAAAGGGACCTTCTCAAAACCCTTGGTGTTTTGTTACTACTCGTTGATTAGGGGAAAGGAGCCAATGACCATGCATGGGCTAATGATCGTGAGTATATATGTGAAATAAAGTACCATTAGTTGTTTGAATTCAAGTTATCTCATGTCATTTTTAAAGTTAAAAGTTAAATAAAAACTAGTCAATAAAGCAAGTCACATCAATAAACTACCCAATGAAATTGTGACACATAGACAACCCATTAACAGAGATTTTATTCTCAAGTAATGGGTTGCCTTAAATTCCTTTGTATTCAAAAGAACGTATTTTAAATCCCTTAAAAATATATTCTCCACATAATTTAAATGTGTAAACTAAAATATGCATATTAAAAAAATCATGCTTTATTAAAGGTTTTTTTTTTAAATATTATTGGTAGCTGGCTCTAACAACCGCTTACATTCGAATTCATGATAACTGGCTCATTTCCCCTAACTAAAATTAACTAATATGTAGTATGTGGGGATAGTTAATATAAGCTATGAACTATAAATAAAGTAAATAAATGCAATAAAGAAGTATGCAAATAAGATAAACAACTATGCAAAAGGAAATGTTAACCCTAATGTGCAAGAGAGAAGAGGAAAGAACTCAGCTAAATAACAGATTCTTCCAAGAATGTGTCACAAAGCTGATTGCAAAATCTGGAGGTGAAAACGACTGTGCAGAAGCTCTAAAAAGGATGGATCTAGACTGATTCCCTGAACTGGAGCATCTGGGAAGGGACCGGGGTGCCTATGGGCACTCTGGTCTATAAAATGGGCACCCTGGTCTATGAAAAAGATCTGAAATTGATTCTTACAGGACTGGGAGGTGGTCTGAAAGCCTCATTATGTGTCACATCAGATTCTTTGTCTTGTAAAGGATGTCGCCAATGATCCAAGATGAATACAAATACCTACAAAACCCTAAACAAGAATCAATACCTAAAAAATAAAAAGGCAGATGAATGATTCAAATTGAGCTCAGCTGCCACAATAGTGGGCTTACTAACTAAGTGTTGCCCTACATTTCGGACCCAAATGTAGTTATGGTGAGTGTGTGCATAATTTTCCCTAGGTGGTCTTGTGTCAGTTGCACTTTGTGAAGTAGCGAGAAATAACTAAATGTAGAAAATGTAATAGCATATGTGCATGGAATATAATAGAATCCTCCCCATATGAAGTGTGTGATACAAATTTCCTAGCCTTGTGGCTTATGATGGAGCTATGTGGATGCAAGTGATCTCCAATGCAATACATGGATGCAACTGTAGATGGATGATAGTAGTGAATGATGCTAGCTCCCTCATTATGGTATCATAACTTTATATTCATAGGGTTATCTTGATCTAATTTCATAATTAACCCCAAAATGGCCAACCACCAAAAAGATAAGAAGCTAAAATGGCTAGAAAGAACCCAAAAAGTGGCGGGAAAGTGCAAAAAGGACCAGGGTGCCCACGGGTGCCCAATCAAGGCAAAAATAATGAAGGATAACATAACCTAAGTGGGCATGCAGATGCAAGAGGTCGAGAATGGTGAAATAAAATAAATTAATATGGCCAAAATTCAAGGGTTAATTAGTACTTTCTACACTCAAGAACCTTCTAAATAGTAGTATGAAACCAGGATAAATAATGTCTAAAGTGCATGATTTTGTGTCCACATTTTTCCCCACTTTATGTTGGTGAGTAAAAATCTCGATAACATAAAGTAGATAGATATGTGTACCTGAAGTCGATGTAGAGTGATATATATAACGCGCCAAAGGACTAGACAAAGCTTGGAATGACAAAAAGATGGAGGAGCGTGGAAACTAAAGATGAAAATTTCACAAAGAAAAAGTAATGATATTGAATCTAGGGTGAAAATTCCTATGCAGTTATTGATGTGGAATGTACCTACATGGTTAGTATAGTATTTGTTATCGCGAAGTGTTATTGACATAATGTTTGTTAGTGGTGGTGTTTCCCCCATTTGACTGCTTGTTTCTCATACGGCCGGACCTACAAGGAGAAAATGATCAAGTAGTCAAATATGTATGTATGTATGTGTAAAAATGAAATGTAAAAGATGCATGCATATGTATGTAAATTTAAAGTACATAAATGAAAAAGTGTAAATGGAACATGTGCACCTTCTCCATGTCAAGAAAGAGATTGTTTAAGGATATCTTGTACTACGATTTTTTTGGGTGATCTCACCCCATCCTAGCTAAAGAAGTGTAGGGAGAAAGATGCATTATTCTCCTTCTTGTAACTGCTTCCCTGAATGTGTGTGTAGAGATCTTTGTACTGTCCTGGTTTTTTGGGAGATCTAACGTTGGCGGTAGAAGAAATATTGGGATTAATAACATTGTATTCTCCAACCGTTAACTTCTCCCTCGAATGCTAAAGACATTGTGTCCTATAAAATCTGATGTGTATGGGGTTCGTAGAATGGTCTAAACCCACTCATTGTATATAACTAAACCAAACCGGTGTAGAATCTCTTTGTTAGTATGTAAAACCCCCCCTAATGATGCCCCCCTCTTTGGGGACCCATGTGACGTTGCTGATAGGAGAATACGTCCCCAAAATAGGACCAACCACCTGACCTTTACCTTGGAAAGCACTTGGTAAAAATAAAGGCATGCACAAACAAGAAGGCTAGCTAAAGACAAGTGTGAACAAACATGCATATAGAGAATAATGTATAGTCTATGCAAATAGTGTGTAAGCTACCAAAAAAAGTATGAAACATGAAAAAAGACAAAGTAAGCTGTACAAAGTGGGATGTAAAGATGGGATGTCACTCACAATGTCGTAATACACGTGAGGCCATCATGGTCACAAACAACAAATAAGTGTACACACCAAACACAGGGAACAACCCACAGACAATAGTAAACAAAAACAGACAATGTAACAAACAAGTATGGAAGACAATATCCTTGCATAACAAATGTTACACATGAAGAACCTATTAGCATGTTAGAAAGATAATTAGTATGTCAAAATTGTGTATAACCAAGTGATGTAAAGTGCTAAGTACAAAATGAAACAATAGCACCTGTGAGAGATGAAAGTGGATGCCCCCAGCAACCATTGTAAGAAGGATAGAAGGAAAGCATCTGTACTATGTGTAAGAGACTTGTATCTAGGATCACAAATAGAAAAAGGCATGAAATTACATGTGTGTGTGATATAGATAAATGACATACAAGTAAACTAACTAGCATGTGTAATAAAGTGACCATGAGCAAGAAAAAGTAATCAAGTGTATAAGCAACCATAATATGCAATATGTTGTGGATGGTTAGAATGGAATGCATAATGGAGTGATAGGAGTCGTGTCCACCTCAAGTGGATGGAAATGTATGCAGTACGGTTCATTTTTTATTCCCCCTCTACAGTCAAGAATGAACCGTAAATGAGAGTGTGTCATCAGGAAATGGGCGAAGTGTGTGTTGTGTGTCTAATGTGTTATGATGAATTTTTATGTGTATTGATGAGATGTAACCTATTGATGATATATGTATGAATCCTATATCTGAATCCTATATCATGACCATATTATCATGTAAGTGATTACTTATCCTAAGCGTATATCACTATGAGATGAATGGATGAGCAATGATTTATTCCTAAGCGTATATCACTACAAGATGAAAACAGGGAGTGGTGATGTAACCTAAGGTGTATACCACTAAAAAATGATAGAATAGGTAACGATTTAGCCTAAAGCATATGTCATTGAGTTGGAAATGTCACATGATGAAAGGTCATATGGTAAATGTGTGATGAGTGTAAGTTCCATGTGATTTTTAAACCCTCAGCAGTCGAGTATGGACCGAGGAACTAAAGTGCGTCATCGGGTGGTGAGTGCAGTTTATAGAAGAAAATGTCATATAGATGATGATAATGGATGATCGTATGATGAGGAGAATCTGTAAATACACAATATGTAGAATGCAAATGAAATATGTGTAGAACGTGTAAAATGCAAGGTTAATAGAACGTGTGAATACGCTATATGTAGAATGTGTAAAATGGCATGTATGTAGATGGACTGGTAATGTAATGTGTAGGATGATGGAATTCTAGACTCATTTGGGATGAAGAATAGGATGATATATGATGTGTAAATGTGCCAATTTCAAAATGTTGTAGACTAAAATGCAAAAATGTATGGTGTATGACGCGTAATGTGTGATGAAATGTAATGTGCAACTCCTATGGTGTAGTGTGTGGGGTTCATTTATAGTAAGCCCTCAACAACCAAGTGTGAATTTAAGCACAAGAGTGTTTCATCAGGTAATGACGATGATAGAACGTGTGATGAACATTCCTATGTGAGGATATGAATATATGATAATGTAAATATGAGAGATGCACCTATGCTAATATGATAAGGGGGGATTGTGTGAGTGTTATACCTCGTCAGTGTACTATGATGATGGAGATATATGTAGGGACATGAGAGGTGTCATACCATTGTGGGATAGCATTTTTTGTCATGATAAGAGTGACGGACAACACAATGGTAGGTTGAAGCGACATTAGGACCATGCGATAGTGGTGGAATTTTAAATTTTCCTTGACCATCAGTAGAAGGATTAGTTTCTTTGAAAAAAGTGATTGGATTCGAAAGTGGAGTGGGATGGGGAGGAATCTTGAATGGTGGTAGTTTTGGTGGTATTGGTGATGCTACAGAATACTCAATAGGAGAAGAAGGTTGATCAATTTTGGGAGATAATAATGTGGTTTGACTTGGTGAGACCACAGATTACTCAGTAGGAGGTGGTGTTGAATTAATTTTGAGGGACAGATTCTTAAGAGGTGCTTGACTTATTGTAGAAGGATCCTGAGTAACACTGGCCTGATGCTCATCAAGTATAGAAGGATCAAATTTAGGAACTCAATGGGATTTATCATTTTTATTATAATGTTGTGCAACAAATGAGAGAAAACCTTGTCATGTAAGGTACTTGATACTTTTTGTAAAGAAAAACAATCATTGTCATTATTTCCATTGATTCGATGATAGTTACAATATGGAATACCTTGATACTTTGCAATTCTATAAGGAGGATAACCATGAGTAGGTGACAAGATAATGATTTTATGAGTCATTAGTTGTGGAATAATATCTTGTTGCTTAGCATTGAGATTAAATGTGAGATGAGTAGGGAGAAATATGACTTCGGGTTCACTAATATGAGCACATGTAGAAAACATAAGATGATTATGAGATGAAGAACAATCATGAGCCTGAGAAGTATCCTTAAGCTATTGAATTTCATATTTAAGAGATGTGATTGTGGATTCCACAACCTAAAATTTATCTTGAAATAAATAATGAATAGCTTGAATGGATTGTCAAATAGATTGATTGTAATTGGAATTAAGGGAGTCCTTAGAAAGGTGACTAAAAATATCATTGACTTAGGTAGGAAATATGTTGATAGGCAGATGCATAGTCTCTAGGGTTTGTTGAAGAGCATCTTTACAAGATGGGTGAATTTGAATCAATTGAAGCAAAGAGACTTGACAGAAATTAAAATCCATGATAGAAAAGATGATAAAATCCCTATAACAAAGGTGGATTCGAAGGTTGCATTCACCAAAATGATTAGCTAAAATTGACTAATATGTAGTATGTGGGGATAGTTAATCGAAGCTATGAAAAATTGTAAATAAAGTAAATAAATGTAATAAAGAAGTATGAAAATGAGCTAAACAACTACACAAAAGTGAATGTTAACCCTAATGTGCAAGATAGAAGAGGATAGAATTCATTTGAATAACATATGCTTATGGGAATATGCCGTAGAGGTGATTGAAAAATATAAAGGTGGAAACGAATTTACAGAAGCTCCGAAAAGGATAGATCTAGACTAATTCCCTATACTGGAGCATCTGGGAAGGGATTGGGGTGCCTGCAGGCACTCTGGTCTACAAAATGGGTGCCCGATCTGTGCAAAATCTCTGAAACTGATTCTCACATGGTTGGGAGATGGTCTGAAACCCTTGTTGTGTGTCATCAGATTTGATGTCCTGTAACGGATGTTGCCAATGATCCAAGATGAATAGAAAGACCTGTAAAACCCTAAACAAGCATTGATCCCTAAAAAATAAAAATGTAAATGAATGGATCAGAATGACCTCACCTGCCACAATAATGGGCTTACTAACTGAGCATTGCACTACATTTCAGACCCAAATGTAGTTCTGGTGAGTGTGTGCATAATGTACTCTAGGTGATCTTGTGCCATTCACACTTTGTGAAGTAGAGAGAAATAACTAAATGTAGAAAATGTAATAGCACATGTGCATAGAATAGAATATAATCCTCCCCCTATGAAGTGTGTGATGCAGATGTCCTAGCCTTACGCCTTGTGATGGATCTATGTGGATGCAAGTGATCTCCAATACAATAGATGGATACATTTCTAGATGGATGATAGTAGTGAATGATGTTAGGCCCCTCATTATGGTCTCATAACTTTATATTTATAGGTTTCTCTTAATATAATTTTGTAATTAACCTTAAAATGGTGACCGCTAAAAAGAGAAGAAGCTAAAATAGCTAGAAAGAACCCAAAAGGTGGAAGGAAAGTGCAAAAAGGACCACCTAACCCTTAACTACTCCCCGAAATATGGAACACTAATGCAAATGGTGTGTACTTTTTGTCAATGTAAATTTCCTAGTTCTAAAGGACCCTCTGTCCTGTCAAAATCCTCTATGACATGCCAAAAAACTATGTAATTTCCCCCTAGTTATAGGCATCCAAGAAGGACATCACTGTGTTAAAGAAAAAATTTGATTCTGAGCCCTGTCTAAAACTGAAAAAAATTGTTGTACTAGTATTTTGTTGTGTTGTGTATAATTTTTTATGGGGTAACTGATTCACCCATATGATTCTTCCACGTTTGGGTTGCATGTGATGTCACTAAAGGAGTATGCAGCCCAAAAGAGGACAAACCACTATGTCGAAACTGTTCCCTGCAGGGGGAAGGGGATTTTCTTGGTAGAAACTAGGGCACATGTAAACAAAGTGGCTAGGATACAAGTTTTATTACAATAAAATACAAACACACATGTATAAGACAAAATGTATGCTAAGTAGATGGTATATAAGCTAAGATGCAAGAATAAAATGTAAACCACGAAAAATTAGGTTACAAATATGGGATATAACTCGTGATGTTGCAAGACAATCAAGGTCATAATGGCCGCAAGTAGACACATGTGCACACAAGACAAAGGGAAAATCTCCTAGATAAGAGAAGACAAAGAGAAAATATTGATAAGCAATGTAATATATAACCATGGAAATAGATAATCTTGCATAATAAATGTTGCACATGAAGAACCCGTTAGCATTTTATATAGATAAAATGTATGTCAAATCATGTATAAGATCATAAAGTAATGTGATATGAAAAAAATGAAATAATGACACCTATAGTGTATTAAATTGGATGCCCCCAGGAGCCATTATGGAACTGGTATGAGGTAATTTTCCAAGCATCCATGTTGCGTGTAATAGATATGTATCATTTGAGATCACAACTAGAAATACTAGTGAACGTGCATGTGTGTATGATAAAGATAATGATATACAAGATATCTATCTAGCATGTGTAATAATATGTGCATATAACAAGTAAAAGTAAGAAAGAGTAAATGCAACAAAGATATGCAATATATTATGGATGAGGTGAAATGGAATGCAGTGTGAATGATAGTAGCAGCATGCCCCCTGAGTGGAAATGTATGTATGCACTGAGGCTCATTTATTTATGCCCCCTCATTAGTCAAGAGTGAACCATAAATGAGATTGCATCATCAAGAAATGGTTTGAATGTGTGTAGTAAAAAGGTGTGGTCGTCAAAGCACAAAGTGTAGAGTGTAAATGTGTGATTAAGCATGTGAATGTGATGAGGTCCATTTGAGTTGTATACCCTAAGCAGTCGAGTATGGATCATGGGACTAAATTGTGTCATAGGGTAATGACCGCAGAATGTATAAGTAAATGTAGGAGGGACATAATGCGAATGTGTAGAGCGAATAAGATAAAAAAGTGTGTAGAAGACAATGCGAGGGACGATTTCCTAAGTGTATGATGTGCGATGTGTGAGACGTGTAATGTGTAGTGTGACATAGCAATGCTAGTGATATGTGTGGTGAATGTGTCTAGTGTAAAATGTATGATATGGTCAAGTTTGTGAGAATGTGAGGTTTGTATAATGTTTGTTGTGTGAGGTTCATGTGTATAGTGTGCCCTCAATGGTCAAGTGTTAACTAAAGAAAAAGAGTGTATCATCAGGAAATGACGATGCAGATGTGTATGATGAATGTAAAATACTAGATGTGATGTGTGTAAAATATATGATAGTGGATAATGCTAAAAGGGATGGGGGAGTAAGTTCAATTCCTCCCCCCCTCAAGTGTGTGATGATGAGTGTGTTATTCGATGAATGAATTTTGGAATAGACAGAAAGATGAAGTGCAATTGATTGACGTGATATGTGATTAAATATTGTGTTGTATGTGAGGCTAGCGATAGATAATAATAAATTTATGTATGATTGATTATGTAATAGATATATATGTTTATGAAGTATGTAATGCTAAGATGAAATGGGGTTCTTATTGTAAGATATCCCCCAATATCCATATAAGAACCATAGTAAAAGGAGTGTTTCATTAGGGAATGATGATACAAATGTATCAAGAGGTGCATAGAAATTCTTAGAGAATATTAATACGAAGTGTCAAGTGCATGTGATGATATTCACATTAGATAGAAATGCAAGGGGGAAAAATCTACGATTCCCCCAAGTATGTAAGTGATGGAGATCTAGTCAAATATTCTAAGTGGATCAATGTAAGGAGTAATTTCCTTAATAAATTTGATGGGATGTTGAGGTGGTAATGTCGGAGGAGCCTTTAGCAGTGGAAGTTGAAAGAGGTTAACTAGATTTTGGTAGTCTTACATAGCGAGTGGTGACTTATTTACCATATATGACTTGAGAGGTTGATGAGGTGCATTGATATTTAGAGGAGGTTTCTTAATTGGAATTGGTAATACTTTAGATGACTTAGTAGGAGGAGGTGTTGGGCTGAGTTTTAATGGACGTTGCTTAGGTGGCACTGTTTTTTCCATTGAAGAAACGTGAGAAGTAATGACATGATGTTCATTAGACATAGATGAATCAGATTTAGGAACCCATTGGGATGTAATTATTGTAGATGGGCATGCAACATAATGTTGTACAGTGAATGAGATAAATCCTTGACTCTCAAGACTCTTGATTATTTGGTGTAAAGTATAGAAATCATTTCCATTATGTCCATTGATTTGATGATAATTGAAATATGGACGACCTTGACATTTTTCCAATTGGTAAGGAGGATAGCCTTGAGTAGATGGTAAAGCAAGCAATTGATGCCTAAGGAGCTCAGTAAGAATGTCATGTTTCTTAGTACTATGATCAAAGGTGAGAAGATTTGGTAATGGTATGACTTGAGGCTCACTGATATGAGCACATGTAGCAGACATAGAATTAAGATGAGATGTAGAAGGAGAACAAACATGAGATTAAGAAGTTTCCTTAAGATGTTGGATTTTAGATTAAAGAGATGTAATCGTGGATTCCATAGCCTGAAATGTGTCTTAAAATAAAGAATGTAAATCTTGAATTGAGTCCAACATGGATTGATTAGATGGAGGATCAAGAATACTAGAGTCGTCAGATAGATTATCATAAATAGCACTTAGTTGATATGGCGACGTATCGCTAGGGAGATATATGGTGTCTAAGACCTTTTTCAAAACAACTTGGCGATTAGGATGCATTTCAATTAAATCATACAAATAAATTTGAGAAACTTTAGGAGCCATTATAGAAAATAAGATGTGCCAACGAAGGATCTGAAAGACCGATCATGAGTGGGGTTAGCTAAAATGTAAATATATGAGCCTAATTCGATGTTATTGTAGTAGTAACTAAATATGAAATTAAGTACAGAAATGATACTCAAGAAAATTACGTAATAAATTACCAAACCCTAATTGTAAAGAGATTTTGGGAAGCTTTAGTTGATTTGTAGTGAAATTTTGACTATGTCGAAGTAGTAACTAGGTGAAAATATCGGCAGAAGCATCATACAAAGACCCAGAAAAATGTAGATCTGGAAAGATAGACCGAACTGGAGCACCTGGAGAGGGATAAGGGCACCCGCGGGTGCCCTAGGCCTATTTCTAGGTACCTGGGTCTGCGAAAAATCTCAGAAAACCTCCTCTGAGGTATCGCCAGGGGTTTTCCTTTTATATATTTTGGTCACTCCAAGGTTGCACCAATTTTTCCGAGGTCGTTGTAAACCTACAATGAAATATGAACCCATAAAACCCTCAAATAGATATCAAATCCTAAAAAATAAAATGCAGAATGAGGGTTGAGACTGTCCTTAGTTGTCACAATTATGAACTAACGACTGAGAACTGCACTACATCTCGGACCCAATGTAGTTCTATGTGTGTTTTCCTTATTTTTCCCTTGGTTTCTCTTGTTCCAGTCACACTTAATAGAAAGAAAATAGCTAAATGTAAATAAATTTAATAGATGTGTGTATGGAATACAATAAACTTCCCTCCTATGAAGTGTATGCGAAATAACCATCCCGCATGTCCCTTGTGATGGTGTTAGATGGATGCAATGGAGCTCTTATATGCTTTGATGGATGCAAACTTAGGTGGTGATAGTTAATGTTTAGTGCTTCATCCCTTATTATGATCACATAAATTTATATTTATATCATTCCTTTGCTTGAATTTCGTAATTAACCCTAAAAGGCCGACTACCAAATTTATAATATCCTCAAATAGATAGAAAGAACCTAAAGAGTGTGATTAAAGTAAAAAGGGGTCAGGGGTGCCCAAAGGGGATGAGGGAACCTAGCATTGGCGTCCTGGCTGGGAATTGGTGTATAGTATGATAAATGCCAAAGTATAAAAAAGTAAGACTAAGAAAATAAGGGTGTAAGACCAAAAGTGGTAGTAGAAATAAAATAAAGGTGGCCAAAGACATGGGTTAGTTAGTAATTTTATTACTTAGGAATCATATGAAGAGTAGTATATAATAAGAACTAGATAATTACCCAAAGTGTGTGATTTTATGTTTACAGTGACACCCTCTACCATAGAGGGTGTGATGGAACCTTGTTATGATGCCTTAACTCATAAGAGGTTGAATTATCAATCAAGGAATTTCATGATGGCATCTACGGTGCTCATACTAGTGGTGTAGTACTTTCCAAGAAATTGTTACGTACTGGTTACTATTATTCTACCATGCAAAAATATGCATGCTCATATGTTCATAAATGCATCCCATTCCAAAAACATGATGACCTCATCTATGCACCTTCTCAATCTTTGCATCCCATCACTACTCCATGACCATTTTCTACTTGGGGTCTTGATCTCATGGGAAATTTTAATCCTACCTCATATGATGGTCACAAATCCATCATTACTACTATGGAATACTTTACCAAATGGGTCAAAGCATTCTGCTCACCTATGTCACCAAAAAACAAATATCAAAATTCATCCTTAATCATATCATTTTCCATTATGGTATTCCATATGCCATTATCACAGACAATGGTAAATCCTTCAAAAATCATGGCATCCAAGAAATTTGTTATCACTTCTACATCAAGTTTAAGTTCTCCACCCCATACTACCCATAAGGTAGTGGCCAATCCGAAGCATCCAACAAAATGCTCAAACACATCCTTAGAAAAAATTTCAATCAAGAAGGACGCAATCAACATACATAAATCTATCTTGCCTTGTGGGCTTACCGTACATCCATTCACACCCCCACTGGCTCCACTCCAAATTCCCTTATCTTCACCACTAAATCTATCCTCCCGTTGAGATCAAACTTCCTTCCCTCTACGTTTCTCTCCAAAATCTTATCAAATATTATTACTATCATGTGCACCACCTTCAAGAACTCAAATTATTGGATGAGAAACACCTCCAATCCTTGGACCATCACAAAGCTTACCAAAATCACCTTCGCAAACAATATGGAAAATGCATAAAAATCCCTAAATTTTAAGTTGGTGACATGGTCCTTAAAGATAACCAATACAACATAAATGAAGATTGTGAAAATAAAGGTAATTTCAAATTAAATTGGCTCGGACCTTATATCATCATAGAAAATTTAGGCTTGGGTGCTTATAATCTTGCTACCCATAATGGGTATGAGTTGGATGAGCCCATGAACATCATGCATCTTAAACACTTCTATTCTTAATTTCCCAGTATAAAACATCCAAATATTTTTTAAAAAATCATCCAATGGTGAAAAAAAATTTGGTGGCACATTGGGCAAGTACCATAGTGAATATCAGTTTTCTCCGCTATGGTAAGATAGATCATACGTCCACTAGTGCCTCACATACAAGTTACCACACTAGGAGAAATACCCTTTATCCATACCCATATTTTTTGTCCCTATCCACACTCCTCTCCTACTATCCTAATCCATAATTATTTTGATCTTGTCTATAATTAACCATTCTATCATGACCAGGAACGCTATCTTGATCCTCGCAAAGGTTGCATTATCTACAGAAAGAGTTTGGTACTTTAGCATTGAAAATATTCAAGCCTCTACATAAATGCCAAGAAATACAACCCTTGTAAGATCTTGAGGATTTCATTCCTTTTCATCCCCCCATCCACCTATCATCGTCATATCCTCCTCTTATCAATTACTTTCCTTTTCTCTTTGTTATTCCACTTCATTTAGTGGAACAATCATATTGTAAATATTTGTATAGTTAGATTAATTTTTACATTTACTTTATTTAATGGCATTGTAAAATTTCCATAACATTCACCATATGTATACACCCACTTGATATGTAGATCATCACATCTATAATTAATCTACACTATCCACATCAACATTAAATACCACACTAAATACTACACATTGTTATCCATAATAAAATTACATAACCATTTCTACATCTAATAATCCACTTCACAAACTAAATGATAAACCATTTCTCACTCACTTTTTCTTTTTTTTTGCATGTGTAAATGTGGATTTTTACTATATTTCTAGCATATTTTATTTGTCATCCGATGATATGAGGCCCCTTTTATTTATTTTTATTTTGCAACATCTATTAATATGAGAACCATATTTTTTGTACTAATATGTCCAATGATATGAGGACAAGGGAATTTAGAAATTCAATCATCATGGTCTTTATACCTTAGTGATTTTTTCTCTATGTCACATCAATAACATTGCTTATAATGAAAATTTGGATAGTTCATGATAGTACCCATCCCCTTTAATTAGCATACACTACTAACTGTCTGAAGTCATCCTCATCGCATCTTATCATCTATTCATCCACATTTATCACTCTAAATTTTCTTGTCCCCATCCAAACAATCGACCACCCTAACCAACATCTAATTGATATTTAAAATCCATACCAAGAGCGCAAGAGGCATGTGGTGCAGAACCAAAATTCAATCAAATCAATCATTGTCCAACCAAGCCAAGATCACATCCCCAAATACGTCTACATTGGGGAGGTATTCCTGACTAGTCAGACATCTAATCCTTTAATTAACCAATCACACCCCTTTCATATATCGTTTATTGGGGGATCCAATAAAATTCATCCAAATTGATCTTCTTAGTTAGGGAATCCTATTAATCCAATCAAACCAATCCATCATATCAATTGTATCAATCCAAACAATCCAATCCATTCAATCAATCAATTCAGGCTCATCCTCTTATCTTGGGCATCTAATCAATCAATCTAACCCCCCTTTTCTAGGGCATCCTATCATTTGGACACTTTGACTGGGGCATCTAATCAAATTATTCCAACTTGTTTTTCTCAAATGAGGCATCCTATCAATCCAATAAAACCAATCAATCATATCAATCCAATCAAATCAAACAATCAATTCAGACTCATCCTCTTGTCTTTGGAATCCAATCAATCAATCTAACCCCCCTTCACCAAGGCATCCTATCATTTGGATACCTTGTCTTGGGCATCATATCACTCAAAAATATCTCATGATATCAACACTTATCCTATTCTTCTACTACCGTAACCTTCTCTTCATTTCGATTAGTCACCTAACTAATTTCCTCCCCACCTAACCTCTCAAGGGGGCATCAACCTTGTTATCTGTACGTACCAAAAATTGCAGGGTACTGCATTGTCGAAAAAACGTAATATGTACCCCAATGATGATACAAGTCTCCTTGCAAGGTGTTCAGGATCCAGAAAATCTCCCCAAGTGTGCGTTAACATCCCGCATGCCCCGCTTAGCCCCCATGTGTTTTTTTTTCTCTTTTTCCCTCTTTTCTTGGCCTTTTGCTCTTCAGTTACAAAACCACCGCCCTTCCTGGGTGGTGGTCTCATGACCGCCGCCCTGCCTGGGCGGTGGTCTTGTGACCGCTGCCCTAATCATGGCGGCGGTCCTGTAACCACTGCCTTGCTCAGGGCGGCGGTCCTTTACGTGTTTTCCAGAATGCTCTTTTAACACGACTCACATAAATTTCAACGTTTACCATATTTTTTTCACCACCATGAGCTTGCATTAATGATTCTGGTTCCCTGGAACAATGTTTTGCCATTTTTTATAGTTCAAGAGATCAATTTGGTTTTTACCTTGGGTAAATGCAAATGCTATAAATAGATGGCTTGTGCTCAAGAAAATGGCCCCTCAAATTTGCCTCTGAATTTCTCATTGCAATAGATTAGTCTTTCATTTTACTTAGAATTCTTAGTTTCTTTCATTGCATGCTTAGTTAGTGTTGTTTTGCTATTAGAAAGCCACATATCCATCTTGTGCAAGTGTTGTTGATATTTTATCCAATCCATTGGAGTAGAATAGTTTGTTTTCAATAGGAAGCCATTAAAGTTGCAGGTTTTGTTCTTCAAACAGGATAGTTTCAGGTTCTGGACATTTTATGTTGCATGACTCGCAATAAATCCTGCTAGGAATTGCATAAGCCAAGCTCTGTACTCTTGCGCTATCTCTCTCCTAATCACATTGTATTCATTTTGTATCCTAAGTTGCATTTGTCCCAATATCTACTTCTGTTGATGCTAGCATTACACGCTTTTCTGGATCCACGTGAACACGAAGGAATGAGGAGATCACACTAAGGGGAAAAGATCACACACACCATCGGATTCGCCACTATTCTGCAGAATCCAGATTCTAGCTTTTAAAGTTCTAATTTGAATCATATCAAATAGAGTAGTTAATTACTTTATTTCAGTCAATCTTACTTTCGATATTGCCAAGGAAGTTGTGGGGATTGATAGTTTCTGAGAAACTATGATTCTTTCCTCACTTCTGAGGTAGGATCGAGAGTCTTTCAAATAGATTAGATCAGTTATTTCATTGTTTAGAATAGATTTACAACTACACAAGCAAGTAGCTATACTTGGTTACTTTGTTTGTTTTAAAGTTTGACACTAAGTTAATTGTCAATTTCTAGATATATTAAAATAGCTGCTCTTTCAAATTCATTTATAAAATTCATCAGAAAATAAAAAAAATATAGAAGTTATATATGTTATAGACATAATTTGCATAGTTAATTTTATTTTTCTGCATTTGGTTTACATTATTGCTTTTGTATGACAATCACAGGACCTAGAGAGCCCAGAGAATACGTATTCGAGCCAATCGTTCCCCAACCCAATCTCATCATAGCAATAACTGATATAGATCAGAATCTTAGGATCCAAGTCTTCCGAACAACAGTAAACTTACAACAAATCAGTTTCCACTTAAGCGGGTTAAACATAGAAGACAACAAAGCACACACGTCTTGGTCAAATCAACCAAACTACAGATTACCCTAGATTCATATCCACATGACTGTAGAAGGGTTTGAAAGAGAGTGGACCTTTGATTGTGATCCTTTGGTCCCATAGCCAGATGCAGGAGACACTCTCACAGATATAGATACCAGCTTGAGAATTCAAGTTGCACAAACACCTGTAAGATATTCTGAGAAGATCGCACAATTATTAATTATGAATATAGAAGCTGAAAAGGAATATTACTATTGGATACTAGGGATTAGGGATTGATTCCACACATGACCATAGTAGGACCACAAAAAATACAAATCTACAGTTGTGACCCACAAATCCCACAGCTCAACGAGCCCATAGGTGAATCAGACATAGACGTTGGCCTACGTACACTAGTATTCAGATCTACTCCACTTCCACCTATCATCATCGAATAGTTATCCTTGCTAGACACAGCAACTAAAAAATCTAAGGAGTTCTGGACTAGGCCAGAGAATCGCCCATAGATTCAATTATATTTACCATCCACCCTATGACCTTATCTAGAGATATACACGAAACTATCCCAGGTCAATTTCCATGTATTCCACAACCTATAGACCGAATCACACCAGAGCTCGATATTGATTAGAGCCTTCGAGCAGTCATCCTTGTTGATCGATCTATCACACCAGTTCAGGTTAGGAGGGCCTTCTTTTCCTTAGATTCACAATTTCCACTAGTGCGTGTCGAAGACATCAGATTGCCCAATTAGCTTGTCTGCATCCCACACATATTTAATCCCCACCGGTTGTCTCGGCACGACCTCGGGAGGTCGGGTGCGAGGAAAAGTTACTTATAGATTCCTTTGCTCGCTTGTCACTTTTCCATCGTACAAAATTGGTGAACCCGACGTGAAACTTTCTACTCTCTGGCCTAGAGTCAGATTTCTACTGGTTCTTTCAAATTAAAATGACTCTTTCATCTTTACTAGCTCATTCGCTTTCACCATCACCTTCACTCCTTCCCATTATTCTGTGGGTATTCATATACCCCTCGAATATGTCAGGATTTGATGCATATGGTAGGCCTCTCTTAGGTCTTAAGGCATACTATGCTCAACTGAATTGACAATCATCACCCTCGCTCTCAGTATGGGGTGGCAACTACTCAACTAACCAGTTGTCAACACAAACTCCAAGGGTCAGATAAAGCCCATCTTTCCAAAAAGAGGATTTGGATCAATTCGTTCAAACACAACAAACAGAGCCTTCAGGATCAAACAATATGACGCTCACAGGAGAGTCTAGTTCGTCTCCTCAGGTACTACTTAGACCACAAATTAGTAGACAATCAGACTCATACCTAGGTTTAGATGATGAACATTCGGTACGTTATGCCAGGAATGAACAACATTCTTGAAGTATGTACCCACCTATAGGAGGTTTACAAACACAACCTGAGGTCTCTTTTCAAGGAAATACCTCCATGCCACTACATATAGGAAATTCCCTCGGGGGAACTTGGCAGGGAAGCGATCAGTTCATAGCAGGATATCACATGCCTATATAACACCATGATATACAACAAACCCCGCTAAGGAAAAACACTGTGACTTCACCAAATGAAGTCATTTCAACGTTAGTAGAAAAAGTGAGGGGGTTAGAACTTTCCCAGGAAAATCACCATTCTCAACTCATGCAGGCAGGAAATTCCAAACCTAGCCAAATAGACCTCCTCACAGGAATAGGTATGTAGGTGTGACCCCTCAGTATTCACAACAAACGCTGACTAGAACTGTCATTTCTAACACCGATCTGAAACCTCCCGGTCTAGTACAAAATAATCCATTCTTGGATAATACCCCTTCATACTTAAACATGTACTCCAAATCACCACAAGGGGATATGTTCTCCTCTCCCGGTATTTTTACTCAACCACAGGGGTTCCCTAATGCTCCTACCAATGCATATGCAATGCCATATCAACAACCCATTCCACCTCCACTCCCTCAACAAACACCATCAATGGTCGAAACCTATGCGATAGGGACATATTCAGAATACTTGAAATAGCCCTTAGATTTCACCATACGGAGCGTCATGCTTCAAATACCTCTTCCTGATTTTCCCAAATACAAAGGTGAGGGAGATCCAAATGCACATATCAAAGCTTACACTACAGCCATCTGAGAACTACTCCCATGGGATGGGGTTGTTGCTAAAATATTTCCCAAAACCTTGGAAGGTATCACTCTCGATTGGTATTATAGAATACCTGAGGCTTCCACCCATTCGTTCAAGAAAATCGTTTCAGAGTTCATCAAGGCATTTGACATGAACAAACTATTAAGAACAGGAATCAGGGAATTATTGCACATCAAACAAGAACACAATGAATCTTTCACCCATTTCATCCAGAGGTGGCACACAGTTATTTATTCTTCGGCAAGTGCTCCAAATATGGACCAAATGGAACTACGCAATTTATTCCTTCATTCTCTCAGCAGAGAGGTGAAGGAAGAAGTCCAAAAGTTCCCACTAAGAACTTATGATGAAGTAATTGAGAGTGCTCTCCGAATAGATCAAGTGGTAATTGATAGTGGTCGCAAAACATATGGAGCAAACGGGAGGTTAATCACCTCCAACCAAAACACTAAACTTATCCTACTGTCACAAATGTCAATCAAGGACCTAAAATCCTTAATAAAAATTGCGGAGTGACAACAGATGGAGTAATTGATCAGGCTAGAAAGGTAAATGTTGTGAATACTCCACCACAAATAAACAATCAACGAAACAATAACTTTACTCCAACAATCAATACAGTGGATTTTAATCATCCACAACAACAACAACAACAACAACAACAATGGCGAAGCCCTACACGGGATCCAAATCAAAATTCAACTAGGTATCAAAACCAGAATTCAAACCAAAAACAACAAACGCAAAACTTTAATAGGAAATGGTTTGATCAAAGTTTTAGGCCACAATATACATCAAGCCAACAACCTAGGAATTACAATCCCAACTCGTATTGTGGTTTCCATAAAATTTGAGGCCATGACACTAGAACATGTCGTGACTACAATAAATTCATGCAAAATTTTCTAGAAAAACAAAGACAACTTTTCATAGATATGTTCTTGGTAGATCCTGCCTCACCAACACCAAATACTTTTACAAGGGTAGTTTCCCCTCAGAATGCACCCCTTAAAATCTTCAATGATTCACTCCCAAATTACAACAACAACAGGTTAAATCCGAATGGGACAAACAAGGGTGTAATGACAGGAAACAACGATCATGAAGCCTCAACTTCACTAAATCCATCAGTTGCGCCACAATTAGGAAGTCAGTCGCGACCCAAGATATTTGGTTTAGTAGAGTTAGATGCCGAACTACCCGTAGAAGCTGTAACAAGGACATGAGAGTATTCCTCTCAGCCTAGTCCAAGCTACCTGCTAGAAACGGATGATATCCAACAAGTATTAATAAAACCCGTGGGTGCTTACGACTTAATTAATGATCTAACGAAAACCTTCTCACACATCTCCTTTTTGGATTTATTGAAGAACTCCCCCACTCACAGGGCTGCTCTTTTAGAAGCATTGGGTTTAGGTAATCTAATTAGCATCACTCCAACTCCTGAAACACAGGTAAATCATATAGACTTTGATATCCATCCTCCGGGGCAGCCGGATAGGGACACTGAATTCATATTCGAAATAAACAAAATGCCAACAGATGCTGAGATTGCATGCCAAGGTGATCCGGCCTTACACTTGCAAGTGTGGGTTTATAACAATTATGTGAAATGCGCGATGGTTGACGATGGGGCAGCAGTTAACATAGTCCCTTTTTCTTTCCTTCAAAAACTAGGGTATGGAGAAACCAATTGTTCCACGACTCGAAATACGCTAAGAGGCTATGATAGCCTTAAAGCCACTTCAATTAGAACTATAATACTACTGGTCACCTTAGGACCCAAAACAATCCTGACTGAGTTTTATATTATAGATCAGGAAACTAACTATAATATGATCCTCGGCTGACCATGGATACACCGTATGAAAGCAATCCCTTCTACGCTATTTCAAGAAGTAAGATTCTTGCATTTAGGAAAGGTGCTCATAGCCAAAGGTGATCCAAAACCATTCGATGTACACTTGGCTGACCTAAAGAAAAGACCAGGCATGCACTCAGAGTTTGAAATCCCAATGAACCAACTTAATAAACCTACCGATGCGAAACCATAAGAAAAGTTGGTACCTACGATAGATATTGAAACTATGAGCCTAGCCAAGGCAACCCCAGCCCCCAAAGATGAGGCTAACACTGTAGAAATAGTATCATTAGGAACTACTGCAAAAAAATTTGAATTACTAGAACAGGATCTACCAATGTTCCTACCATTTGATTCTGTAGGCATGGGGTGTACCCTAGGTGTTGGCTCTCTTCCAGTAGTGGATATCTGCATGATAGAGGTAGAGAACGTTAACACAACAAGTGTCCCAGCGTCCATGTTCCCAACTAAGTATTGGACTCTCCATTTCGATGGAGCTAGATGTCGTTACGGAGCTGGGGCAGGTGTAATATTTACTTCTCCCGAGGGAAAATTCCTACCATTTGCCTTTAAGCTAAAATTTGAATGCACTAACAATGGCACCGAGTATGAATCCCTTCTCCTTGGCCTCATCCTAGCTAAGAGAATCAGTGTTGATAACATCAGAGTGTTAGGAGACTCGCAATTGGTAGCAAACCAAGTCTCTGAAGTATATAAAACCAGAGTTGAGCACTTACAGCTCTACAAAACAGCTGTATTGAATTTAAGCAAGGAATTTGACTTCATATCAATTGAAGCAATCCTGCGCGATCAAAATCTTCTCGCCGATTCAATAGCAACCTCAGCGTCATACTTTACTCCAAACAGTTGGTTAGAGGATACCCATTTCATGGTATCCCTTCGTGATGAACCATTGATAAAAATAATGTCAAATCCTCTTTTAAATGGAAATGAAAACAAATCTGCTATCTTAGACCACATTGATAGTGAGACAACCACTCTTGTTACTTAAACACCTATGCAACGTTACATCTCGCCCATCACACAGTAGATTTATCTTTGATCCCGCATTCATCTTCCTATTACGGGAATCCCATGACAGAGCTTCCCCCACAAAAGGAACTCAACATATACACAGTCGAGAATGGAGATGAGATGGAGCTACCCCTAGCCTCTCCTGAGTTTAAAGAAGGTAATGCTTCTCTAATCGAAGAAACAATTGATATTAACATCGGAACGGAAGATGAACCAAGGATATTGAAGTTAGGATTCTCATTAACTCCATTAGAAGTAGAAATACACACTCGGATCCTCAAGGAACATCAGAAGGCATTTGCATTTAATTATAAGGAAATGATAGGAGTTGCACCCCACATTGCGGTACACAACCTCATTACTAAATCAGATGCAAAACCAATTAAACAAAAATCAAAACCAATGAAACCCAAGGTAGCTCTCATGGTAAAAGAGGAGGTAATAAAGATCCTCCAAGTAGGATTCATCAAACCATTCGATTACTCTCAGTGGGTATCTAATATCATTTTAGTTCTCAAAAAGAATGGAAAGATACACATCTGCATAGACTTCTGAGACATTAACAAGGCATGTCCTAAAGACGACTTCCCATTACCATCCATAGACGTCATTGTTGATGCAATAGCTGGATTTGTGCTTTTATCTCTCATGTATGGATTCTCGGGATACAATCAAATCATAATATCCGAACAAGATCAAGCTAAAACCACGTTTATAACTCCTTGGGGAACCTATTGTTATGTTGTTATTCCATTCGGTCTCAAGAACACAGGCGCTACATACCAGCGGGCTATGACGTATATATTTCATGATCTTATTCATAAAATTGTGGAATCCTACGTAGATGACTTGTTGGCCAAGGCCAAGAAGCGTTGTGACCATCCAGAAGTGCTTCCCATCATTCTTTCACGTCTGATAGAATACGGAGTCACGCTAAATCCAGAAAAATGTGTCTTTGGTGTGACAGGAGGGAAGCTCCTAGGTTACATTAGATCATCACGTGGGATCGATGTTGACCCAACCAAAATTAAGGCTATTCTCAAAATGGTCCCACCTTTGGATGAATCTAGAATCAGATCATTTCTCGGAAAACTTGGCGCAATCTGAAGATTCATCCCAGACTTAAGTTTCACCATTCATCTAATCAACAATCTACTCAAGAAATATTATAGCATCGATTGGACCAAAGACTGCAATGAAGCTTTCAACGCAGTTAAGCGTTTCTTGTTATCACCACCCATGCTAATGCCACCTAAGCCGGATCACCCATTAATTTTATATTCACGAGCCACCAATGTCTCGCTAACCTGTATGATGGCTTAAGAAGATGATGACAATAGAGAACGTGTGATCTATTTCATTAGTCAGACATTGCTCGACTATGAAACATGCTACACACAAGCACCTTAATGGGTGAATTTGAATTAAAGTTCGTAAGTTAGAATTCGGTTAAAGGACAAATCATCATGGATTGGTTAGTTGATAATCCATTAGATGGAGGCGATCTAGTAGATCTAGACTTTCCAGATGAGTGCGTATACTACATCGAAACCCGACCTTCTATCTCTGAATGTCCTTGGTATACCAATATTATTAATTATATCATGGACCATACATATCCAGAAGGTGCTACTCCGCAACAAAGAAGGCAATTACGCATCATCATAGTGAAATACGTCATTATAGAGCAAGTCCTATATCAAAAGGCATTTGATGGAATGCTTCTAAGATGTGTCGACACAAAAGAATCCAAGAAGATTCTCCATGAATCTCACAGTGGAATGTGTGGAGGCCACTTCGGTGGCCATGCCACCACTCGTAAAATACATTGAATGGGTTATTTCTGGCCCACTCTAGAGCACGACGCGCAGTAGAGTTTGTACGAAGGTTTCATAAATGTCAAGAATTCTCTCATGAGATTCACATGTCGGCACAAGCTCTACAACCAATCACTACTCCATGGCCCTTTTCTATGTGGGGCCTAGATTTAATAGGGAAATTCTCTCCCTCATCTACAGACGGCCATAATTTCATAATCACGGCCACCAAATATTTTACCAAGTGGGTAGAGGCTATGCCTCTTACTACTGTACCAGGTTCTGTAATCGCCAAGTTCATTTTGAACCAAATCATTTGTAGGTACAGTGTCCTGCAAGTCATTATCTCAGATAATGGGACTTCTTTTAAGAATGACGAAGTTCATGAATTATGTAATAAATTTAAAATAAGCCATCATACAGCCTCCTTGTATTACCCTCAAGCCAATGGACAAGCTGAGGCGACAAACAAAACATAAAAAGCCATTCTCCTTAAAACGGTGAAAGAAAACAAATGAGATTCGCATTTGAAGTTATATCTAGCCTTATGGGCCCACCGAACCTCAATAAGGACACCAACAAGAGTGACTCCTTTCTCGCTAGTATTCGGGGCAGAAGCAGTTCTCCCACTGGAGGTTGAAATACCCAGTCTCCATATTTCATTACAAGGGATCCTGGATGAAGATGCTTATAGAGAAGCATGTCTCTCCCAACTAGAAAGCCTAGATGAAGCTAGGTTAGATGTTGAACAGCGGCACAGAGTCTATGTTGACCGGATGCGTCGGAAGTATAACAAGAAGGTCTATGAACGCGACATATATGAAGGTGATCTAGTTCTAAGGCTAGACAGCTGGATCGATAAAAATAACGGCGAAGGAAGAAGTTCTAGCCCAAATGGCTGGGCCCATACCGAGTCATGAAGGACTATGGAAATGGTGCATATCTCCTATGTATGCTAGAATGTGAGGAATTTGGTGAAACAGTCAATTCCCTGCACCTCAAATGATTCTACGTGTAAGCAGCTAGCACTACTTGTATAATTATATCTACATTGCATCTTCATATAGATTAGGATCATTTTGTCCGCTTGTTTCGTACAAAAATTGTGATCAAGGAATTTGTTCTCAAAGAAATTCATTACAAACTCATGATGTTGTTGGCATAAACACTCTAATCATACTTCTCTATTTCCATGATATCATCAAACTATTTCGGAATCATTTCATCAAATAAAGCTAGATATGACAAGGTCTTAATGGTAACCATGCCAAGATCTGCGGGTTTATTCTCACTTTTGGTTTCTTCTTAGGATGGGTGTCTTGCCTATGGTTTGTTCTTGAAGCTTCATGGTGTCGCATCTATCCCGTGTGTATATCTCTTTGGAAATAAGAACAAACTGACATTTTGCTCAAGTAAACAAGTCAAATATAGATCAAACAGAAAATTTTAAAATTTACACATTTTGTTGCCCCACCAACCTTTGGTGGTGAGCTTGTGTCTCTTACTAGTGACGTAGGGTTGGGAAAGGATAGAAATGCCCTTACTCACCTATGCCTTTCCTATGGTGATAAACCCACACTTTTACTAGTAGCATGGGGCAAGGTGTCGGGGGTCCTCTTGACAAACAAACGTAAAAGTTCATAGAAAAACAATTCAAATCTTGAAGTCTTGAGTCAAAAACAAATGAATCAGATGTCCAAAATTCCAAGAGAATTAAAAATCCTAAAAACCCAAATTTTGTCTACCATGTGGCCATCTACGGATCTAAGTCTAGATAAACCACAAAGCAAGTTGCATCCCAAGACTATGAAGTCACTCGAGTGGAGTGGGCTTGTAACATCCTAATTTGGTTCCGCTAAAGCTTTGTCTATCTCTCATCACTACCATTTCAACACATTTCATAACTTGTGCCCTTTCCTACTCTCGGTGATGAGCCCTCACATCTTACTAGTTGTGTAGAGTTAGGAGAGGGGCAGATCTGTCTGCTCAGCATACCGGTTTTTCTTCACCACTTTGCCAAAACAAACATGAAATATCCAAAATTGCTTAAAGAAACTAAGATTCAAAATCACTTTGTATCTACATTATCGTATATCAGCATCATGAAATACAAAAGGAAAGTAAACATTTGTATCATTTGTTCTCCATTGCATACATTCTAAAGAGCATACATGCATAACATCATAATTTACATGAGGAAACTGGAAAGGAAACAAATCTATAAATGCCAAAAGTCTGATCCAAAAATAATATAAATATATAAATAATCAAAGTTTCTGTACAATGCCATCATGCGCTAAGCATGGTCAAAACACTCAAAGAGCCCGGGATATACAAAAGAATATATCATACAAAGTATAGGAGAGCCAAGTAGCTTCTCAATCCCTATGAGACCCTTCTGAAGGCACATGCCCACGCCTAGGACTCTAGCTATGCCAGCACTCTGAGTGCACGGAGGGCTCAGGATCCCGAGGGGCAGTCGTAGTCTCGCCATGAGAATGACTCCTCATCAGGCGCTCGGCTATCCTATACCCCGCTAGCTCCGTGTGGAGAGTCGATACCATCCTGGCCACATGCCAGACTAGGGAAAAGATTTCAGTGTGTCTACCAGCTGCTGAGGGCTCCCCAGCATCCACAGACAACTCTGTGCAGCTCCTCTCCATGGGGATCATCAGGGTATCTATGTATACTCTGCGAATCAGGGCTCACCACTCATCGGCGGTCTCTGAAAAACAAAGGAGAAAACAAATTAGAAACAAAACAAGAGATAAAATACAAGAGCAAACAAGAGGATAAATATTAAATAAGGCAATCCTAATTAAAAACAAACATTAAAAGGAAGGATGGTAACTTACTCGGATCACCAGGCCTCCAGGACGGATCTCTAGGGTCAACACCTACCACAGATGCCGCCACTAACTGAGGTGCTCCCCCCATGGCTAGAGCAATGTAGCGTACTGCAATGGACTCATCCTCCCCATCATGGCCCTAGGAGAGTGGCTCCTCTGAAACCAGAGTAACTCTCTCTGCACTCTGCTATGCCCTCTCTGCCTACATGATATCCTGAGTGTCATGCCACTCAGGATCACTATCCTCCTCTGTCTCTCCCCCTGTGAACTCCTCGAACTCAGATTCTATGTTGATGGGGTCATCACTGCTATGGGCAGGACCCACGGCAATCCGAAGCAAGGGTTCCTGAGGCACACCGGCTCTCCCTCGGGCATGTAAAACCCTCCTTGCCACAATAGGAATGCCAGGAGTAACAACTGTCCAACCTTGGCCTCTAGGACCCCCTCTGGCCTCTCGAACTGACATGTATACTAGCGCTACCGGGGGAAGCATACCCATGTAGGGTAGGCCAAACTGCTGAGGAACTCGGCCAAAGGGGTGTATCTCCACTCGCCCCACTCTGTCAATAAGCTGCCCTGTGGTGGAGCAGGAGATCAAAGTAAGAGCCTCCTCACCCCATATACATGCCATGGTCTGATATGGTGTGGCCTCCATGTCATCAGTGGTCAGAGAAGCAACTAGCTAATGAGGTGCTCTAAGCACTGACATATCTATCCATTTGGCTGCCCTCACAGCTCCGAGATCTGTCACCTCTACACCTCTACCATAAGGAATGAAGTGCTCTTAAACCCAACTCATGACCAGGGTCGGGTGGCTCAAAGACTGCCCCTATAAACGGACTACCCTGTACAAGTCATGGTAGGTAGTCCCAAGTATGTCTACTCCCCAGGCATAAATCCGGCCATGGCCCTCAATCTATACAATGATGGGGGACCAGCAGTATAGTAATGTGTCTCCTCCCTTGTCCCCGATCAATCTCGAGGTAAGGATCCCCATAATAGCCTGGCAAATCAAGGGGATGGGCAAACTAGGAATGGACCGAAATCTGACCCCCTTCTTCAAACCCATAGAGATGACTGCATCTCCCATGTAGGAAGCCCACTGTGCTATCTAGGCCCGTGAACCTGCTATCTCGAGGGTGATTCATCTCTCGATGATCGAGACCCCCAGGATACGGTAAACATCCTCTAGTGTGATGGTCCACTCACCTCAGACTCCTGGTAATCAGAAGGTGTTCCGATCAGCATCCCAGTAGGAAAATAAATCACAGAGTATGTGACTGGATGGTGCAACATGGGGGACCCGCGATATACGTAGTATCTCGGCCCTGTGAAGAGTGTCCTCCTCATCCTGTGAAAGTGCATCTAGTACAGCTGGGAGCCAGTCACACTCTCTCTCTCTCGGATCCACCGAATGTACTCATCCCTCACCTGCATACACCCAAAAACACACAAAATAGAGCAAGTTAGCATCCAAGTGACATTAGAAAAATCATGAAAACACATAGAAATTCTAAAAATGCAAAAAACAATCTCAAACAGGTGTTCTTTTGACATTCTGTTCAAAACCGCCACCCTGAGCAGGGAGGTGGTTTCGTAACCGCCGCTGCCCTAAACAGGGCGGCGGTCATGTAACCGTCGCCCTGGGCAGGGCGGCGGTCGTGGCCCGAAAACCCATGCGGGTTTTATACCCTAAAAGAAGCCTAAAAAAACCAAAAGAGGACCAATTTAACTAAAACAAGGCCTACCCAGTAGGCGCCACCCCTAGATGGACCTTTTGAACCTAACATTTTCAAGAATAACCCCTCCACGACAAAGATTTTAGCATTTTAAAATTGAGGGGGTAAAAACGATAAATTGAGGAAAACTAACCTGTGATCTCGCGGGTCGATGATCTATATGCAGAGGCATGATCGCTATCTCGCCATGATTGTTTTGACTCTACTCTCGTAAGAAACCATCACCGTGGGTCCCAAAGCTCAGAATCAATCAAATCAACATGCGCAAATGAATAGGAAAATGGGCCCACTTTCATATATATAGCAACCTGACTTGTTTTGAATATTTTTTTTCGCAGGTTTGGAGCATCGACGGAGGTAAGTTCTTACCCCCACACAAATGGTACGTCCTCATTTCCCATTATTTTAGCATTTATTTTCCAATCTATCTTGTCTATCTGCACTTGAGTTCTCTTTTCATTTTTCAGGAAGCAGGAATTTTGGATGGTGTCATTTCGACACACGGACGTACTAGGTATGACTTCCAACTTCCCATTTCGGGATTGCCATACTCGGACCCACCGTTTTACGCCTCTTCATGGCTAAAATGCTTCTCTAAGGGGGAAATATGTACGTACCACAAATTGTAGGGTACTGCACCATCGGAACAACGTAATACGTACCCCAATGATGATACAAGTCTCCTCGCAAGGTGTTCAGGATCCAGAAAAGCTCCCCAAGTGTGCGTTAACATCCCGCATGCACCGCTTAACCCCCACATGCTTTGTTTTTCTATTTTTCCCTCTTTTCTTGGCCTTTTTCTCTTTAGTTATGAAACTACCACCCTGCCTAGGCGGTGGTCTCGTGACCGCCGCCCTAATCAGGGTGGCGGTCCTGTAACCACCACCCTGCTCAGGGCAGTAGTCCTTTATGTGTTTTCCAGAATGCTCTTTTAACATGACTCACGTAAATTTCAATGTTTACCAGCTTTTTTTCACCACCATGAGCTTGCATTAATGATTCTGGTTCCCTAGAATAGTGTTTTGCCATTGTTTATAGTTCAAGAGATCAATTTGGTTTTTACCTTGGGTAAATGTAAATGCTATAAATAGATGGCTTGTGCTCAAGCAAATGGCCCCTCAAATTTGCCTCTAAATTTCTCATTGCAATAGATTAGTCTTTCATTTTACTTAGAATTCTTAGTTTCTTTCATTGCATGCTTAGTTAGTGTTGTTTTGCTATTAGAAAGCCACATATCCATCTTGTGCAAGTGTTGTTGATATTTTATCCAATCCATTGGAGTAGAATAGTTTTTTTTCAATAGGAAGCCATTAAAGTTGCAGGTTTTGTTCTTCAAACAGGATAGTTTCAGGTTCTGGACATTTTATGTTGCATGACTCGCAATAAATCCTGCTAGGAATTGCATAAGCCAAGCTCTATACTCTTGCGCTATCTCTCTCCTACTCACATTGTATTCATTTTGTATCCTAAGTTGCATTTGTCCCAATATCTACTTCTGTTGATGCTAGCATTACACGCTTTTCTGGATCCACGTGAACACGAAGGAACGAGGAGATCACACTAAGGGGAAAAGATCACACACACCATCGGATTCGCCACTATTCTGCAGAATCTAGGTTCTAGCTTTCAAAGTTCTAATTTGAATCATATCAAATAGAGTAGTTAATTACTTTATTTCAGTCAATCTTAATTTTGATATTTCCAAGGAAGTTGTGGGGATTGATAGTTTCTGAGAAACTATGATTCTTTCCTCACTTTTGAGGTAGGATCGAGAGTCTTTCAAATAGATTAGATCAGTTATTTCATTGTTTAGAATAGATTTACAACTGCACAGGCAAGTAGCTATACTCGGTTACTTTGTTTGTTTTAAAGTTCGACACTAGGTTAATTGTCAATTTCTAGATATATTAAAATAGCTGCTCTTTCAAATTCATTTATAAAATTCATCAGAAAATAACAAAAATATAGAAGTTATATATGTTATAGACATACTTCTCATAGTTAATTTTATTTTGTTGCATTTAGTTTACATTATTTCTTTTTTATGACAATCACGGGACCTAGAGAGCCCAGAGAATACGTATTCGAGCCAATCGTGCCCCAACCCAATCTCATCATAGCAATAACTGATATAGATCAGAATCTTAGGATCCAAGTCTTCTGAACAATGGTAAACTTACAACAAATCAGTTTCCAATTAAGCGGGTTAAACATAGAAGATGACAAAGCGCACACGTTTTGGTCAAATCAACCAAACTACATATTACCCTAGATTCATATCCGCATGACTACATAGAATGGTTTGAAAGAGAGCAGACCTTTGGTGTGATCCTTTGGTCCCACAGCCAGACGCAGGAGACACTCTCACAGATATAGATACCAACTTGAGAATTCAGGTTGCACAAACGCCTGTAAGATATTTTGAGAAGATCACACAATTATTAGTTCTGAATATAGAAGCTGAAAAGGCATATGACTATTAGATACTAGGGATTAGGGATTGATTCCACACATGACCATAACAGGACCACAACAAATATGAATCTATAGTTGTGACCCACAAATCCCACATCTCAACGAGCCGATAGGTGAATCAGACATAGATGTTGGCCTACGTACACTAGTATTCAGATCTACTCCACTTCCACCTATCATCATCGAACAGTTATCCTTGCTAGACACAACAGCTAACAAAGCTAAGGAGTTCTGGACTAAGCCAGAGAATCACCCATAGAGCCAATTATATTTACCATTTGTCATATGACCTTATCTGGAGATATACACAAAACTATCTCGGGTCATTTTCCATGTATTCCATAACCTATAGATCGAATCATGCCAGAGCTCGATATTGATTGGATCCTTCGAGCAGTCATCCTTATTGATCGATCTATCACACCAGTTCAGGTTAGGAGGGCCTTCTTTTCCTTATATTTACAATTTCCACTAGTGCGTGTCGAAGACATCAGATTGCCCAATTAGCTTGTCTGCATCCCACACATATTTAATCCCCACCGGCTGTCTTGACACGACCTCGGGAGGTCGAGTGTAAGGAAAAGTTACTTGTAGATTCCTATGCTCGCTTATCACTTTTCCATCATACATTATCCTAACAATCTCTCTTTCTTTTAATGTTCATTTCTCTACAATAACACTTCAAAGAGGGGGAAAATTTAGACATGTAAAATTTTGACATAATTAATTAATAAATAAAACCCCTATTAATCATTATTAATTCCTAACAAATATTTACCCCTATTACTAATTCATCATTCCATAATTCTTTCCTTGTCTCTATAGTAATTAATCACGAGATTAATTATTACTAATCCATTTCCTACCTTCCCACTAACCTCATTTAACATTTCTAGGAATTTAAAATTTTCATCTACCTACCCACCTACTATATGCCTACCCTTAATCTAGAATCTACATGTAACCTTATCATTAAATGCTAATTAAACCTAAACGCATTTAATCCCACCTCATCTATTTCTATAGGCTTCTAATTCTAGAATCCTCTCTAACTTTCTACGCTTCTCCATTGAAATTTAAATTCAATCGATATTTCTCTATAATTTTAGAATTTTCTATATCCACAATTATCTATACTCTTTTATCTTCTCATTCAATACTAACCATTTGTCTTCCATCTCTTCTCCATTTAATTTTAACTTCAATGGATATTTCTCCATAATTCTATCATTTTCTAATTCTATAATTATCTATACTCTTATATCTTCTCATTCAATACTAACCATTGATCTTCCATCTCTTCTCCATTGAATTTTAAATTCAATCGATATTTCTCCATAATTCTATCATTTTCTAATTCCATAATTATCTATACTCTTTTATCTTCTCATTCAATACTAACCATTGATCTTCCATCTAATTGGAAATATCCTATCCCTCCATTTATTATTCCAATAACTATAAATTGGCATGCCACCCTCCATGGAAGCCAACAAGAATCCTTAGAAATCATAAAGAAGTACTGATAAAATTCCTACAAATCTCTCTAATATCCTTTTGCATATTTATCAAACATCCATAATAAATCTTCAATCCAAAAAGGGGAAGTGTTGTTCATTTGCTTCCACAAATATAAAGTAAACAATTATATCCAATCATTGTGAGCACAATTACAACATCAAGGGATTTTATTCATTGGTAAGTTATAGGTATCGCTTCTATCTCCCTTTCATCCATGCTCAATCTGAGGTAGTTTTTAAGAGGATTAGATTTAGGAAATGAATTTTGTTTTGGTTTCTAGTTTGCATATATATCTAATCACTCTTTGGCATTACATTTTGGTGCCCACCGCCTTGCCCCAATTTTTAGCTTGATTTTAGTTAAATACATTGAGTAACATGGGTTGTGCAATAATATTTGATATTTTACATATATCATCTTAAATTTTGTTTTCATTTGTTTGTATATATCCCCCTTATGCGTTTGTTATATCCCGAAGATAAAACCGCGTATGCTCTCCTCTCGCATCCTGGGACAATATTGAGGATAAAAATAAGATAACTTTCCCTTTTTTCCATTTATAGGGGTAATGTGACATGGAAGTGACATTCATGCACTCGTCATAGTCCTAGGAGTCTCATGACCATGGGCTTCACCTCCACGCACGTAGACACACCCCGTGTTCTAGAGGGGTATATAAATCATTGGAGAGTTGTGGTTATTGGCTAAGTACTCGCTTCTTTTAAGAGCAACGTGAAGTGAGGGGATTCCACATCCCAATACCCATGCCTTAGAAAACATCCTTGTAACACAGAATTGGGCCCCACGTACTGCGAGGTATATCGGGGACACCCCTAGTAAGATTTTACATCCTATTCTAGGAAACCTTTTGGTCATATATCAAACTATAGTGCAAGGAGGCTGCACTCACCAATACTACTTGCTATCCAACCACACATTGACACATGGGTGGAAAGCCAAGTTATGGCACCATCTTCAATGTGTGGTATTAAAAGTGGTATATAGTTTGGTTGCAATCCTACTTGACTAGTTAGGTTGTTCTTACATGATTATTATTGTTTGAGTGTTTTTTGATACTAGTACACAACCCCACACTAGTCCTTTTTCATCATACCATCCTATACATTCAGCATTCATCCTTTTTACCATACCATTTGACTTTGATTTGACTATTACCCACATCACCTTTGACCATCATACTTCTGTCACTTTGATTATCCTCATTCATCTTTAACCATACATCTTTGACCTTACTCTTGTCATACATCATTCACTTAACATCACTCATCTCGTTCACACCTTCCTTTTGATATAAATAAAATAAAACAATAAACATTTCCACATAATCAATAAACTTTATAAAAGTTATAAATCTAGGCACTAAAGGGGGTGAATCAGTTTCTGATCAAACATTTACCATCAATTTACACTTATTCAATTTATCAAAATTTAAACTATCTTAACTCTGATGAAGCAAAACCATTCAACCATGAGAGAGATTAAATTAAACACACATAAACACAATGAGAAGACAAGATTTAATGTGGGAAACCCATATCAGGGACAAAAACACACTGAAACCAGAGAACTAGTTTTGAAAACTGTCCTATAAAGTTACAAGTGATTTCATGGTTGAGAGTCAACTCAACCCGGATCTGACAACTCTAAATATTTAATCAACCTACTACTCAGTATTTGAAAAGCTTCAACTCCCAAATTTAACTAGCAACAAAAGGTCTTCTATAAGCTACTACTTACAAGGAGGCTTCAACCCCCATATAATTTAACCAACAGACAACTAATATTTTGTAAGATACTACTTGTACAAGGAGGATTCAACCCCATACTGATTTTACCAAGCAATAACTCATCTTTTGTAAAATACTACTTACAAGGAGGATTCAACCCCCTATATGTTAATCTGCAACTTCATATTTTTGAACCAAAATTATTAATCACTTTATTGTGTTGTCTTCCACATCTAATTATGACCACTTCTTCAACTCACTTATCTTCTTCTCTCCTTTCTTATATTTTCATGGCTTCATTACATTCGCACGTTCTTCTCAAAAACAACACTAAGCTAGCACTCATCTAAAAAATAACACTCAACTCTCTTCAACCACATACTTTTCACATTCGACAACAACATTCTCCCAGGTTTCAAAAACCTAACTAGATGCTCAAAAATTGAGCTTAAATAAAAAAGTATTGACTCCTAAACATGACTCTTGACGTTCTCATGTTTTAATGAACTCTTCAAATGACCATTCTTGCTACGTACATAATTTTAAAGAAACTTCATGTTTGAAGTTTGACAAATGGAACTTCTTCATCTAATCCATATCAACCAACTTTTGAGCTTCTCCATGATCTCCTTTACTTCAAATCTAACCTTACAGCTTCACATGAAGTTCAAACATAGCTTGGAAGCTCAACCAATGCTTTGAACTATTCCTTACAGACTTTCCCGAATGAGACAAAAATTGTGTCAAGAATTTCTCCTTTGTTTCGAGATGAATTATTCTAATTTATTCTACAATAGTTTTCCAACCTTCTTACAGAAATTACCTACAATTTTTAGGATTTTTCATCGATTAAAATTTGAGTTTTGATGATTCTCCATGTCAGACCAAACTTTCATGGTCACCCAGAAATATGAGGCAATTAAATTTCTCCATGTTAACTTCATAATTCAATTTAAATTACAAGGAATTTCTTAAAAAATGGGAAGCCTAAGCCAATCAGAACATCTCCATGCACATCTTTACAGTGTCAGTATTGTTGAGAATTCAAAACTTAAATCAATTAAGAGGGCTCCACGTGCCTTTGTAATTTCAATCTATTCTTAACTTCCACTCACCACTGTGAGAAGGAAACCAATAAGGACAGTCTCCACACACCTTCGCACTTTCTAGGATTCTTCTTAACCTGCTAAGTTTAAACCACTAGCAACGCATTCATGCCAATAACAAAGCTCACACATGTTATCCTCTAATTAACCCTCACTGTTTCTCTCTGCCACTGTTAACTTTGCTCTACCTCATCACAGAAGCTCGACGCACTGCCATAAAATTTGGCTCATTTCGTTAGACTTTTACGTCCTGACCAAAGTGACATCTTTCAACTAATATGGTGGAATGCTACCATGTGTCCACCTTGAAATGTCAGGCTTTCATATCACTGTATCTAACAAATACGACACCCTTTGCCAATAAGGAAGCACCTTTGTACTTTCTTCCATTGACATATCTAATCTCATCTCCTACTACAGACCTAACAACTCTATGTTAAACAGAGCTGATTCTAAAGGTTTAATTCTATTGAACCTCAATTTCCTTAATATTATATAGAATGCTAACATGTAGTGCCTTGGTTTCGTCAGTTAATATTTCTCCACTTGTATTATTGACTATTACACCTTTCCTAGACCTTAAAATCTATAGCATTTGGTTAATTAAATGAACCTCACCTCTTTCAGACACATCTTCTTAAGAATATTACAAAAATCCAACGCATGTCTGTTTTTTGTCTTTTGATTTTTTCCACATGTCTCCTCCCTATTCGGCCACGTGTCTTTTAGGTTTGGAGAGTGGAGTTACGTGAAGCATGTTGACTTATTTTGGCCTGCATTTGATCTGCCTTATCAGATGAACCTGGAATACTATCAACTTCTACTTGTCCATCCTACAAAACTTTGAATGGCCATATCTTTGTCTAGAGAGCTTCAAATTGCATAAATTTGGACTCGTAAATATATCATTGAGTTCTCAAAGATACATACCTACAAGACCGCCATAATATCTTGCACATGCTGAAATAAGTATTTAAAAACTTCAGTTTATGTCAATCTCATTTCTTCACTCCGGGATGTATAAACACTTACATATATTTCTCAAAGCACTTCATGAGGATGTAGAAGACATAAAGATATATCTATAACACCAAATATTTCTTCATGAAAGACCGAACACACTCATGTACCTAAAACTTTTGTCTAATACTTTCCTTTTCTATACTAGGCACGATATCACTCTTCATTTACACTACTTCTCCATCCTTTACAATATTGGGGCAATATCATACCTACAGAGAAACATGCTCCATGGCCTATCATTTTTTTCTACTTTGAAAATAGGGATATGACTTGGACAACATTAAGAAACACTCCGCACAACTCTTAAACATCTCATATACCATGGATACTTATTACTGAATTTTTAACACTTGGGACCATGTTTGACCTATGGAAGTTTCATACTACCTTGGGAAGACTCACCACACACCTTGTTTGCTTGACCCCGGGCCTTTTTTATGCTTGCACGCCATGACTTCATGATTTGACATCATCTTCATGGAACTTGCACCTGAAGGCCTCTTTGTGAGATCCAACCATTATTAAGAAGAAACTTACAATTAACCTTCATGTCTTTGACTGAGCTTCACTTCACCATTCACACCTTTTCCATCAATGCCACTTGACATCAATGACAACACCAATGACCAGGGTTCAACAATCTCCCCCTTTGTCATTGATGGAAACATACTCAAAAAAATTGATGGAAAACCCACTTCACCACCATATTTAAAGCATTCATATCTAGTTTCTGATGACACTCTCTCCCCCTTTTACATCTATGAAAAAGGTTCACATATTCAAAAACATGATCAACATGCAGATAAGCATTTATAAATTACAAAATTACCTTAAGAAACCCCCCTAGAAAGACTACTAGCATAAGCTCCACCATTGTTTTGTACTTGCAATAAAACTGTCTCTCAATTAGATGCAATCCTTTCTTCATCACTTTTCTCCTTAGACTAGCAACTATCTCTCCTTGTCCACAATCTCCCCAAGGACTTTAGAAATCCTCCTCTTGACATGTCCTCCATCCTACCATTTCCATTCATCGTGATACCGAAACTTCATTTATTTAAGAAAACCATCACTGTTAAATAGCCCAACATAGTATAACCTCTGCCTTGTTTCTCATTTGACAATTGCACTTATACTAGTAGTCTTGAAGACTACTCTACTTGACCTTTAAGCTTCCCTAGGAAAATCAATCTAGCAGACTTAGCACCCTATTTTGCACTCACTTCACCATAAGTTCAATCAATGAGGACTTCAAAAGAGACTCCAAACTCTAGGCTCTTACATGACTTCCTCATTGAGTGATCAATTTATGCTCCTTCCTAAAGCTATAAGAAATCAAGCTCTCAACCTTACACTCAACCGCATAAGATATTGACTAAAAAAAAATCATTACAGATTTGATGCAACCTTTTAGTTAGAGCGCATCTACTGTCATTTTTCATTTCTTGCAAACTTCATACCATCAGATAGTCTTAAAAAATTGGCTCCACAGTAGAAACTCTTTTGCCTTAAACTTTGCTGATGACCTTCCACTACTTAGTATCTAATATTCATTTTCACCATCAATACACTTTACAATAATCATTCAATGCATATTTATTCAGGCTCATGATCTTCTATCTCCATTACCTTGTAGAATTCTATCATGAATTGCTCATGGATGTTAGAAAATCAAACATACATTCTCCTGCTTTATCCATAGATCATCATACACTTGACATGGATAACACTTCATCCTTTGAGGCTTAATCTATGCAATTTAAATTCAAGAAAGAATGACACCTTCTTCCATACATGTATCATATCATGGGACAATATCCATACTTATGTAATCATTTTCTCATCATTTTTTACACACAATCCCTTTCACCTTGAAGATACACGCTTAACACATACCATAATTATGAACAAGTCATTTAACATAATGTTATATTTTTAGGTACATAAACCCTCTTTAATGCACAAATCCTCTGATACAGTGCACAGATCAAACTGACATAGGTCTCTTTTTTCAATTAAGGAATTTTTTTTTCAAGACTGATAACTTCTATCATCTTTCTAGACCAAGATACAATACATTCTCTAACAATTTTAGACCCTGTTGATAATCTTTCTTTTATGAAAACAACTTGATAATGATGACTCAGATATGACTCAACCTTGACAATATGCAAGAAATAAGAAAAATAATTATTGATGCCTAAAAAACCACACTTTATTTGCATATCCACTAAAGGGGACACTCAAGATATTTAAATATACTAAACAAACATTATTTGAAGTGGGCATACCTTGCAATCTGATAAAGAATTCAATTAGCAACTATTGATGTCAACCTTCATTTAGGAGTAGCTCTGATCAACTCACTCAACTTCATTATGAAGAACCTTGATGTTTATTTCTTCATTTAGTGTATATAGAATCCTAGAGAAGGCACACCATCCTGTGAGATCACCTTAAAATAGGAAAAAGTCATCAAAGCAACATGATGACTTAATTATTTCCCATATAACCTTTATTTCCTTTTTAGTATTCTTGGATGTATTCCTAGATGTGACAATCACTTCATCTGAAATTTCATTTTCTGATTGATTCCCTGATAGACATACATGTTTTAATTCATACACCCGCTCTAACACGACTTAAGGTATAAATTCTGTTTGATTTTCACCGAACTTGTCTTTCTTATTTTTTCCTTTATCATCACTTCTTACTATGTTGTTTTTTATAGACTCTCCTTTGACTTTCATTAATAGACGAGTCTCTTCAACATCTTCCCATACTATCAGTTCATCATTCTTTACCCTTTCAAATTCTGAGTTTTCTTCCTTGACCTTATATATTCATTTTACTTTCTTATTTCCAGTGTCTCTCTCAACCATGGATGACTTGGTTTTATCCTTAAAGTTTTCCTTTCCTTTGAATATCCTCTTGTATTTCCTTTTGAATGCATTCAAATTGTAGTTATATCTAGTAAATTCATAACAATGTTTGGAAAAATTCCCTTTCCCATGACAATTGAAGCATATAACATGGTTCTTTCCTCTTGGGTCCTCTTCTTCCCAAAATTGACTTAAAGGTTCTTCTAGGAAGTACTTGGCTATGTTTCCTTTTTATTTGCATTTGAAACACACTATATTCTTCTCATATTCAATCCTGTAATATCTCCATGAGCGTTCTTCATCTACTTTTATCCTACAATCTCTAGTTCCATGAAACTTATATAAGAGTCTCCTTGATTTTGGATACATAATGGTCTTCTCTTGTTCTTTGTTGTCCTTCTTTGTCTCAGAACATCCTTGACAAGATACATGGCTTGACTCAACTATAAATTCCATTTTCCTTTCTTGTTTTATTTATTCCCTTAAGGTATTTAATTATGCACTTATTTTCTCACATTCTTCAACCTTGGATTTATAGCAGCTTGACATGATTCATGACTAGAACCATAATTCAATTCACACTGAGTTGCTTCATTTTTAAGAACTGGGTCTGAATTATCATTTAGATTTCTTTTTTTTATTAGTAGGTTCTCAAGGTTTCTTGCACTTTCCTTACTTATTTGATATGTCATTAGTTTTCTTGTGGCTTATTCTATCTTATTCTTTAGAGTCTTCAGTTCTTCATATTTGGAGCAGGATTGTTCTTTTTCTTTCAGTTCCTTTGACACATTCTCAACATATGAATCCAATTAATTTAATCATTTTCCATGATTAGCTTCCATGAGCTTGATTTTAGTCGTTAACTCACTTATAAGAGCTTGAGAAATCTCATACTTCTTTTTCAACACTAATTCTACTAATAAACCAATTCTTGTGTCTTCAAGATCAACTCCAAGATGTTAAGGTTAATTCAAGAGCACCAAACTCTTATACTAATTATTATAAATATATTCATTGAGAGGGGTGTGAATAGTTGCTTATTAAAATTTTGTACAGTTTATAGTGATTCAATTAACCAACATTGACTATGTTAACCATGCAGAATAATAGCATTTAATTAGAAAGGAAAACTAGCAAAAAACACATGTGTACACATGCAGAGACTATATTTAATGTGGGTAGCCCATCTCGGGACTAAAACCAACTGAAACTAGAGAACTATCTTAAATAATTTTCCTATGAAGTTACAATGATTTCATGGTTGAGCTTCAACTAAACCTGGAGCTGCAACTCCAAAATTCAACTGATTTGTTACTCAATCTTTGACAAGATTCAACTTGTATGGAAGCTTCAAATCCCCAATTTGACCAACAACAACTTATCTTCTGTAAGCTACTAATTACAAGGAGACTTCAAACCCCTATAGTTTTACCAACAACAACTAATATTCTGTAAGATACTACTTACAAGGAGGCTTCAACCCCTTACATGATAAGCTACAACTTAGACTTTTTACAAAAAAAATGATCACTTTACTATGTTATCTTCCACAATTGATTATGACCACTTCTTAATCTCACTTTTCTTCTCCCCTCCTTTCTTAGTTTGACATGGTTTCAATACATTCACACTCTTATCACTTTCTCATAACAAGCACTCAGCTCTGCACTCTTTTTAACAACATCCTTGCATTCAACAATAACATTCTCCCTAGCTTCAACAACAACTAAATGCTCAAACATTGAGCTTAGATAAACAAGAATGAATTATAAACATGACTCTTGGTGTTTCATGTTTAATGAATCTTTATATGATTCATTCTTCCTATGTACAAGTGCATACAGAAGCACTTTACAAAAATGCCTCATAAATTTTTCTTCTTGCATCTGATATCTTTATTTACACAATCTGACATTATTCCATGAATTTTGATCTTCTCCATGAGCTCCTTCAATTCAAATAGGAATGCTTCATGTTTCATGTTCCATTACTTTTGCACTTCTTCAATTCAAGCCAACTTGAATTATTCCTCACAGACTTGCTCAACTAAGACACAATTTTTTCATGAATTTCTCCTTTTTTCATAGTGAATCAACCAAATGTTTTTACAAAACTTTCATGACCCCTAGACAGAGTTAAGTTTAAAATTTTAGGCAATTTCATTGGTGCAATCTTTAGATTTGATGAACTTTCCATTTTGTGACAAGATTCAATAGTATATATGCTCTTTTCCCTTTTTCTTTGGCCTTATACACCGAACACATGTCACCATTGATTGTCTATGGATATTTCCAACTTTCGTGTAGTTATCCTGCATGTCACTTCCTCCACATGTCGCCTTGTGATCAGTTGTGGGGGTTAGTGATTGAATTGCATATTGACCTGCACATTTCCTTTTCCTTTAAATTTATGCAAACCCAAAAATATATAATTGTTTACTCACTCCGAGGACTTCACGTATGCCTAGGGCCATCTCTCAAAAATATGGCAGAAAATTTCCATGTGTCCACCTTTGGTTGTCAGATCACAACCAATTGGAGGCCTCCACTTGGTCCACATGTCTCTACCTTATACTGATGTATCTTTTGTCTTGGGTGTGTACCATTTGTAAAATTATATCCAATAATAAAGCTCCAAAAAAATTTCACTTGTCATACTGTCCTTAACCTCCACTAGCTAGCATGAGAAGCTAGCCAACAAAGAAGCTCCACGCTCCTTTTTGGTCACAAATTTTGTAATGTCAATATTTTCATTTTCCATCTCTATATCAGAGCACAAAAAGTGATCCAATTAGAAGGGTCCACATGTATACACATTTTAAAATGTCATAATGTATTTATTTTGTCACAAAATTCTTCTTTTATTTGCAATGGCTAGGCGGACCCAAATTTTTATCTAAATATGGCTGATTCTAGAGGTCTAAGTTTGTCGGACTTTGATTTCCTTCAACTAATCCATAAATTTTACACATAGTGCCTTCCTTCTCCATTGATATTTTTCCACCTATCCTACTAGCTTTTGAAACTTTCCCAAACATGAAAATCTATAACATTTGGTTTATTCTGTGAAAATCACGTCTATCTGGCACATCTTCTTAAAAACTTTCCAGAAAGTCCACACATATCCATTTTTTGTCTTTTGATTTTTACCACATGTCACTTGCATCTATCTAGCCACATGTCTATCGTGTTTCAGGATTGGATTCACATGAAGCATGTTGACTTATGCTCACCTACCTTTTATCTACCTCATCACACAGACCTGAAATATAATTAAATCCTACTCATCCAACCTATAAAATGTCTAATGACCATAAATTCCTCCAGAGAGCTTCAAACTACACAAAGTTGGACTCATTGGAAAGATGTTCTTGATTTCTCAAATACCAATACCTCCACTACCTTCAAAATATCTTGCACAACTCAAATAATCATTTGAAACCTTCAATGTATTTCAATCTCATTTCTTCACTCTAGGATATACAAGAACTTACACACCTTGCTCAAAACACTTCATGAGCATGTAGGAGACATCAAGAACTATCTAGAATGCCAAAAATTTGTTCATGAGAGACCCAACACACTTCTTTACCTACAATTTTTGTCTAAAACTATCATTTTTGTACTAGGCATGTTCTCACTCTTCATTTACATTTCTTCTCCATCATTCACAAGCTTGACACTATCTCATACCTACAGAGAACCATACACCATATCTTGTTAGCTTGTTTCCAATTTGAACACAAGGATATGACTTGAATAATAATAAGAAACACTCCTCACAACTTTAAAACACCTCATATACCATGGAGACTTGTTATAGACTTGTTAACACCTAATAACCATATAATTGACCATGTTTGACCTTGGGAAATATGCATACTACCTTAGGAGGACTCATCACACACATTTCTTGCTTTATCATGCAACTTGCTTATTCTTCCAAACAATGAATTCATGAATTGAAAATTTATGGAACCACCTAGAACCTTTTTATGAGCTCCAACCATTATTGAGAAGACATTACCAATCAACCTTCATGTCCCTTACAAATCCTCACTTCACCATTCACACCTTTTCCATCAATGCCACTTGACATCAATGACAACACCAATGACCAGGGTTCAACAATAAACACAAATAATTTCATATACATCCCCCATTTCACGAACACATATAAAACTCACTTACAGATAACTTACTTTATATATTGTATATAACACCATACCACATTATATATAAACCACCTTTGCATCTACATCACACTTCACCTATACATCATCTCTTACTCCCTTCAAACTTATTACATTGTATAAAAATTATCGTTGCCCACACTTAATCACACATCCCCATTTTAAATACGTAATTTATTCTACAACATATCATACACCTTAACATTTATTCATCTCATTGTCATAAAGCTTCCACCTAGCAGTTTGCATTTCCTTTCGATGTCACTACACTTACATAGGTCCAAAAGATCCTAAACATATCACATCACACATCCATTCCTAATATTATCATTTACTACACTTGAACATCCTCACATTCTCACACAATCCTACACAAATGGTTTCACACTCAAACACCCTATCTAAGATTCCCTAGTGGCATGATTAATTGAGTATCACATCAACCTTGAAATATGGACACAAAATCCTTATCTCCTATCCAATAATCCTAATCCCTCACACATCAAGGCACATCTTAAGCCCTCTATCATCAAGGCAGATCCTTGTTCAATCCTCTTGTCTTAAAACAAGGTTCATTTTTTGGGATTATGCATCATTCAATAAGAAATATTATCCCATCTCCATCTACTAATCACGCATTGTTAACCAACTTAATATAACTCCATCCCATCCTCACATCTCAAAGCACTGGGATCTAATGACACCTAGGACAATATTTATCCAACATAAAATAGGAAACGATATGAAATAAGACACCAATTAAATACAAAAACCATAAATGACTTCTACAATCACAATTTTTTTAATGCCAATGCGGAAGAAAATTGTGACTAAGGGGGATATGAAGAAACAATGGTTGATACCAAAGTGATGATGACTCAAGTACCTATTTCATATAAGGAAGATGACATGAAAATATTGATCACTTTGTAGAAAAAAAAGATGCTCTCCTCCTCCAATTATATCACATGGGAGCAAAACATCCTTTTGACTATACCCATGACCAACTTCATAATCTCATCTCTGATGAGAATGAATTATTGGGAAACGATCCCCATCCTAACTTTTTGAAAATTCAAATGACCTAAATTACAACAACGATCGTGCTACATAGGTATGGGATAACAAAGAGAATACCCATAATTCTCATATATCTAAAGAATTCATATTGTCCCAACTACAACAATGAAAAACCAAATTACCTAGCTAACCTCTCAACTTGATCCACAACATCCAAATGACCATGTTAACCTTGATTCTGAACATTTTCTTCAACCTACCACCCACCATCCCTCAATAGTCTTCCTTGGTGCAGGAATTAAATTCTATGAAGGAAACACTTCAAGGGTTGCAACTTGATAAACAAGGATGTCAATATAAGTTTGAAGAACTCTATCCTTATCCATTTGACTGCAATATCTTACGCGTTCCTTTTCTCCATACTTCGAACCACCCAATTTTTAAAAATACAAGGGGAATGGTGATCCTCATGAACATGTCATGGAGTTCTATATGATGTTTTAGGAAGTATCCTATGATGAATCTTATTTATTGAGACTCTTCTCACGAAGCCTAGGTGGTCATGCTCTCAAATGGTTCCTTCGATTTCCCAAGGGCTCTATCACCACCTCCGCCAACTTATCATAGAATTTATCAAACACTTCTCATATAATATGGAGCATGATGTCATAATTATTGACCTATATAATACCAAATAATGTAATGGTGAAATATTTTCATCCTTCTTGCAACAATGGAGAGCTCTTACTAGTTGCATTCCATGTCCCATCCCTAAAAAAAAATGGAAACTATCTTTTTTGCTAACATCCATCAATATTTTTCCTTCCACCTCCAAGTCCATTATGAAAACACCTTTTTTTACATCATAGGAAAATAAATGCAGATAGAAAAAGGTCTTGTCTCTAAATGCCTCATCAAACTGTATTCCCGAGACAACTATAATCAATCTAGTCATCCTTCCATAGCTGAGAAGCCAAAGTATTTTAACAAGAATAAGAATGTTGTCAAAGACAGTGAAAGAGACCAAACACATCCAACACGTCCAAAAATTTGTATCCATATCCATTCCTAAGGTCAACCCTATTCAACCCAAGATCCAAATAAAATGTCATACACCCCTCTTGGCAAGTCCTTTGAAATAATCCTTGAAAAACTTGATGCCACTAAGATGGTTATTTTCCCACAAACCCAACCAATTGATGAGTCTAGACCCAAACCATCTTAGTTTAGGGAAATTGAATATTGTAAATTCCACAAAATTAAGTGTCATGCCACCACCAGGTGTATGAAGCTAAAGAACTATATTCAAAACTTGATTGATCGAGGTGAAATTGAAATAAAATATAATGTATCCTCCTCTGTTAGAAGTGCAATGGAATGAGAGGGAGGTTAATTAGTCCTTATAAAAACTTTAAATTCAGATTTCATATTTTCTTATTCAAATACTTACAAACATTCAACCATCCATATATGTGTGCATACAATCAATTATCACATGTGTAAGAAACCATAAGCAAGATATCAACACAAGACACAAGATATAAGTGGGAAACCCTCAAGGGGAATAAAACCTAATGAAACACAATCCTTATATTGATATGTTTAAAACTTAGTGAGGCACCAACCCCATAAGGAGTACCAACCCCTAGTTTAGTAGAGCAACAACCCTACAAGGAGCATCAACCCCTAATTTTGTGAAGCACCAACTCCACAAGGAGGATACAACCCCCCAAGATGATCAATCACCCACTCAACCACCTTATAATGATCTGATATCTTAGTTTTTTCTTCCACAACTGATAGAGACCACTATTTCATAGCTCACACTTCTTCAAAGTCTCATTCAAACCCTAGGTGTCCAATCCTTCACAAACTAGATCTTCCTTCACTTCTCAAGAATTCAAACACTTTCACACATGATTTGGTGATATTCCTTTACCTATAACACACCTGATATGATCTCAATTAATGCTCACACACCTACAAAATCTCACACACCTAGGTCACACTTCTTGCACACACACAACTAGCTCCAAAAGGCACCCAAAACAATGCTTTTATAAGCTCCTCTTACATTTCAAATTAAAACACAAAACATTTCCCTCCTTTTTCATGACCATGCATCATAAAAATCCCAAATTCAAATTATAATAGTCATAAGTGACCCAAGTATTTCTGGCCTAGCCAAAATCATCATTTCATGCTCCAAAAATGACTCAAATCCCCATGGGCACAAAGAGAAAAATGCCCTAACATCAAAACCATACTTATTCATGACCCATAAATCACCACACATGTTTAAATTAAAATTTAAACATCATACATGGTCAAAAATTTATCTCAACCAATCAAATTATTTCATTTAATGGAACCATTGTTCTTTGTACTTCTCAAAACAGTTGTTTCCTACACCCTTCAGGAGTCCCTGAAAACTTCATTGTATGCCACTATATCACTTAAAACAACCAAAATATGTCATGTGACCAATAAATGGAAATTTAAGAACATTTATTAACACTTATAAGAAAGTTATAAGTCTTGAAACAATCATCTACTCAAACCACAGCCACTTTTGACTTCACCAAATCAACCTACCCAAAAATATGTTTTTAAAGATCAGCTGGTTAACACCTTTATATGAACAATCAAGACCTATAAATGGATTCATTGGATTCAAAATTCTTAATCCCTATTCACTTCCAGTGATATCAATCATCACCTAATCCATCTCATGCTTCAATCCAACTCTAAAAACATTAGCAAATCATGTCATGTCCTGCACTGGTAAAACTCTTCTTGTCCAAAACCTATTGACCCGGAAACCTTATAAAAACTCATAATCATGATAAAAAATTATATCACTATAAATATATCTGAATCCTCTTTCCAACACAACTTGAATCATCTCCAAACTCCACCTGTAGCTCTGGTTATGCTCACTTTATTGAACACTACTTTTTATGGCCTCAAAACTACCCTTTGACCAATCAACATGAATGGAGCTCATTGGACATGTACCTAACATCAAAATGTCCTAAAACCTATTTGAACATCAATATAAACTCACATAAATTCCACTATGTCCAATTTAGTCTGAAACTCCTTTGAACAATCTTGTTCCAAAACACTCTTATTCAAAAACAGACATGTTTGAGTGGGGCCCACTCATCACCATGACCTCTACCATACCTTTATGGAAATATTAAGGAGTCCTCTACATTTTCCAATCATTATCCATGAACTAGGAATATATTCTAGCCACTTAGGAAGCAATTCTTTCATACCGCTTTCAAGCTAGGGTTTAAACTCATAAAAGTTTGTTTACCTTGTTAACATTCGTTCATAAAAACATGACAATGAAATGACCTCATTATTTTTGTGAAACCTTATAGAATTAATATAAAACATCCCTTAAATCCACAAGGTCCCATGAAAATCACACAATTCAGGGTGAGCATCAGAAGTTCTAATTCGAGCTGGAAATGCACTAGTTCTTGACCTTGTCTCACAAAACTTGACATAACTTGACAAAATTCACATCCTAAAACTAAAATTTTCTCAAATCACCATGACACATAACACTAACATCTCAATCATCATAATTTCATCACCATACCTCAAACTCTCCAGACACTAAGACTTTCATAGCTACCCCTTAGGGTTTTACACTGTAGAAGCTAGGGTCAACTTAAAGAATACTATAACTCATCATGAAATCACTGAAAATGACCCAAACATACCTAGTACACCATGATACACTTGAATTAATGCATCAATGAGCTCATATAGCTCCAAATCTCAATCTCATACCCCTATCACTCATACCTGCTCCAAATGAGCACCTGAAACATAGTCAATCACCTGTATCTGCACCATGCCACTGATGTGAGTGCCAAATCACTCTCCAAACCTACTATCCATCATTCCAAAATTCTTCTCAAGAATCCAAGAAGCTCATACCACCATGCAACATCACCTAGGCACCTGAATGGGCTTGCAAGAGCAAACAATCCTAATTGAATCTCCCTTGTATCATCATGTACACATCTGAACCATCATGAAAACATCATACACAACATCATATGACCCTAATCCATCATCCAATTTTTCATTAATGTGGTTTTTCATCAATGAAAACACCTATAGGACCATATGCCAACAATCTCCCCCTTTGTCATTGATGGAAAACTACCTGAACTTCTCCCCCTTTTTACATTAATGACAAAGGCATACCTATAACAACATATTCTTCACCTTCCTTAGCTTCATAGCATCATGTTTTGGTTAGAAACATCAACCAAAGATCTCATTCAAGCTCAAAACCTTTAAATTTTTACCTCAAAATATGATTTTTCCTTCATTTTCAAGCATGCAATCACCATGCTCCCCTGGGCTAGCATAATACAACATCTAAAACATCATCAATAAAACATGAATAAAAATCATCATTACCTTTCTTATTTGGAGCTAAACATCCATTTTCACCTTCTAGGCATGCAAAAAAGATATTTTCACTTATCCATGTTTTAGCCTTCATGAATCCATTGTAGCAACCTAACCTGAGCATACACTTTGAGAACAAGCCAATAATGTCATAAATGATCATATTGAAACATCATACCTTATTTCTTGACCATAATTCCATCTTGTCTAGGCAATACTTAGCTTTACAATGCACTTTCTTTCTCTTCATACCTCACCAAGGACTAAGAATCCCTAAATAGACTTCTTAGTGCATTTAGGACCAACTTTGGCATGTTTCAACCTCATAATCACATACCTTTTCATGTGAAAATAACTCCCCTGGACTTAAGACCATAATTTCTAGTAATCAAGCAAAAATTTCAAGCATATTACCTTGGATATCTTGGAATGAAAACACCTTGAGACACTTTTTCCAGTCCTAAACTATCTTTCTTAGTCTTTGATACATATTTGACTGATAACATGCATTCAAGGAACAAAATTTTCAATTCATGGTGTAGATACCCAATAACATACCTTAAATTCTTGATAACCTATGTCACTATTCTAGAGTCATAATTCCAAGCTCCCACTGTCATGAAGAGCTCACCTGAGCAACATTTTAGACACATAGTAAGTATCTTTCATACATATAGACCAAAAATCTATCACCGATGTAGGTCATCTATCACCTATACATTTTTTCATATGACTTTGACCAAACAAGAACCAATTAAGCCTATGTAAGCCAACTTATCAAATTCAAACATCTATCCTAATATGTTTCTTCAAAAAGCACTTAACACTCATATACTCTTACCAACAACCATTATTAGGAACCTACAGGCCTATAAAAATCTGATATATATCTTTTTACACAAAAAATTCATCTACTTGTAACATTACAATACAATAACTAATCAATTGAGCACTACTAACTAAAATAACATTTTTTGATTAACAAATGAACAGATCTTACCTAAATAATTGTGATTCTTCATAGCATATTCAATCTCTAGATAATTTCAGAAACATCCTTATACACACATACATGTAGTAATTAACCATACTCTACCTTCTCTGCATAGGTATGTTGTAGCTCAGTATGTTATTTAACTCATGAAACCTAAAATCATTTTCAAAAATACTTTCTTTATGACATAAAAGATTGAAATACATTAAGATAATATTGATCATGGATACCTCTCATATCTTGATCAAAAACTAAAATTCCAATACCCTTACCTGATGTAAAATACATTTAGAGTAAGTATTCTGACCATAGGATCCTTGTATCCTTTAGGTATCACATTTAATTCTTCAACACAATGTTTAGTGAGTTCCAAGAAGTCACAAAAGATTATAGAAACAATGTGCCTTATGATTTATACTCTTGACCATATCATCTTTCATAATAAGACTTCTACACTCCTTTTACTATGTCAAAAACACTCTGAGAATTCATTAAAATTTCACAATTCTTTTCATCATCAACTTGCACATTACAGTCTACTATCCCATGTTACCTCAAGAATCACTCACATAAATTTTTATGAATTTCATACTTTTTCATGATTTAAATATACCTTATTATAGATACCCATTTTCATAATATAAAACCTTTCCACCATGATCCTTGAGCAAGCAAAAAACCCAGTTTACAAAAATACACATCTCAAATTAGGCCTTTTTAGGACTTACACAATCAAGTTACCTAACATTTGTCACAAATTCCATGAATGTAGACATTATTATGAAAATTAAAACCACTTTTAATCCTATATCCCTCCATGTCTATATGATATGTACAAAAACATTAAGACTGGAGATTCCATAATTTGACCTTCAAAACTTACTTTTCATCTATACCGCTCACTAAGTACACTGTGACAAGGCCAGTCTAGGCAGAGAACCACAAAAATGCATAATTTTTTTTCATGTTCTCAAAGATGACCATAAATTGTAGATACATCCTTCAACACCTTGAGCATAATTTTTCATGATTTTTATACAAACTATGTCATCAAATTTTGACAATTCTTCTTGATTTTACCTCATACATTGTTGATATCTCTACACAGAACTTCACCTTCATGCTTAATTGATAAAAAAATTATAAATGATGTCACATAAGCACCTTCAAACACATTCAGAGATCCATATACACCTTTTAGAACTCATGACACATGACTCAATGAAACACACAGACCATAACTCATTCCCAGATCACTTATAGCGACAAAAATATACCTTTGCAAATAAAGAATTTACTGAGACACTTCATAGCAATACACACATCATGGACACATAGTTATGCTTAATAATTTATTCACCACTCATGAAACTTCATAATACACAATACAATCACCAAGGAACTTCACATACCACAAACTCATGTCATTTAGACTTATGAAAAACTTAGTATGTCCACTTAGACTTTGATTACACATCTTAAGATGACTCAAAACAACTACATTCATTACCATCCACAAATGACTCACTACAGATCTTGTACACATGATGTAACACATACCAATTATATGATGACCAAGACATCTCAAAAACACACAACAGTTATCAACTTTCTTGGAGCAGATGTATCTCATTTCTTGCTCCCTAACACACATTTTTAGACCAATCAAGATTTATTAGGAGCTGAGATCACTCCCAGCATACTTCTTAAGTACTCAAAGGTAGGATTTGGAATAGGTTTTGTCAGTATATCAGCCACTTCCTCCTTTGTAGACACATGCTCCAACTTGATGTAACCTTTTCTTACAAGATCTCTTAGATAGTGATACTTAATAGGAATGTGCTTTGTCTTAGAATGTAAAACTGGATTCTTTGATACACTGATTGCACTAGTGCTATCACAAAAAATAGGTGTAGGTCCATCACTCTTGATCTTATAATCTTCCAAGGTTTACCTCATCCACACAACTTGAGAGAAACAATGAGCAGCAGCAACATACTCAGCTTCACATGTTGAGAGTGCCACAAGAGATTGTTTCTTACTTGACCAAGAAACAAGACATTCTCCAACAAAATATGCACCACCACTAGTACTCTTCCTATCATCCATACTACCTACCCAATCAACATCAGAATAATCCCTCAATTCAAATTTTTCACTTCTTGGATACCACAAACCAAACTCAGTAGTTCCTTTAAGGTATCTAAGAATTATTTTCACTGCTTGTAGATGTGACTCTCTAGGATCCTCTTGAAATATTCCAACTAAACTAACAACTTGCACAATATCAGGTCTTGAAGCAGTATCATAAAGTAGGTTTCCAATCATGGATCTATATTCAGATTGATTTACCTTAAGAGAATCATCTTCCTTGTAAAGTTTGCATCCTGTAATCATAGGAGTACCAACAGGTCTGCAATCATCCATTTGAAACTTCTTAATAATTTCCTTGATATACTTGGATTGAGAGATGAATATACCTTTGTCATATTGACTTACTTGAAGTCTAAGGAAGAAGGAGAGCTCTCCTAACATAGACATCTCAAACTCTTTCTTCATAGCTTCAGCAAAATTGTGAGTCATTTGATCACTACCTCCACCAAATATAATATCATCCACATAGACTACAACAATCAGTAGATGATCTCCTTCACTTTTTATATACAAGTTTCTATCAGCTACACCTTTCTTGAAACCTTTCTCAATCAATTATTTATCAATCCTTTCATACCAAGCTCTAGGGGCTTGTTTTAAACCATAAAGAGTCTTATTGAGTTTGCATACAAAATCATCTTTATCAGTCAAAGAAAATCCATCATGTTGCTCCATATAAACTTCCTCATTGAGATATCCAATCAAGAAGGTAGATTTTACATCCATTTGATAAACTTTAAATCCTTTGAACTTTTCATATGTTAAGAACAATCTGATTGCTTCCATTCTAGCTACAGGAGAAAATGTCTCATCAAAGTCAATTCCCTCAACTTGAGCATATCCATTACAAACCAATATTTATTTTTTTCTTATGACTTCTCCATTCTCATTTAGTTTGTTTCTAAACACCCATTTAGATCCAATTACATTCTTACCTTTTGGTCTAGGTACAAGTTCCCAAGTTTTGTTCTTTTCAATCTGATCTAGCTCTTCATTCATAGCCTTAACCCAACATTCATCTTTTTAGCTTCTACTACATTCTTTGGTTCAATTTTTGAAAGAAAATTTGAGTTCTCTTGATTTTGAAGACTTACCAATTTCCTTCTTGTAGTGACTCCAACATCTTTCTTCCCCAAAATCTGATTTTCAGGATGATCTCTCCTAATCTGCCTAGAAGGAGCCTTGGTATCTTTCCTTTCTTCCTCATCATCCTCTTCCTTGTTTTCTTGAACAACCTCATCCTCTTCTTCCTTATAATTATCCTCATGAAGTGTTTCACTTTCCTTAGAAAAATATCTCATAGGATAAGATTCATCAAATTTTACACTAGCACTTTCAACAATAGATTTCAATCTCTTGTTATAACAAATGTAAGTTGTGCTTCTTGATGAATAACCCAAAAATATACCTTCATCAGATCTGGAATCAAACTTACCAAGATTTTATTCAGTCCTCTTGATGAATCATCTACATCCAAAGACTCTAAAATGTTCCACATTGGCTGGTCTTCCTTTCCATAGCTCATAAGGAGTCTTGTCACTATTCACCCTTAGCTGACACCTATTAAGAATATAAACAACAGTAAAAATTTCTTCCTTCCAATAACCATATGGTAATTTAGACTCATTAAGAATGGTCCTTTCCATCTCTTGAACAGTCATATTGTTCCTTTTAACGACTCCATTCTGTTGAAGAGATATAGAAACTGAAAACTACCTCTTAATGTCATAAAACTACAAAACTCATCAAATAAATCAGACCAAAATTATCCTCCATTATCATATCTAATGCATTTAATATTTCCATTCTTCTCATTTTCAATAAGAGATTTAAAGGATTTAAAAACATCCAATGCATCATATTTGTTTCTTAAACATGCAACCCAAGTGTATCTAGTGAAATCATCAATAAGAAGCATAAAGTAGTAATCACCTGAAGTACTTTCAGTCCTCATAGGCCCACATAGATCAGTATGAATCAGTGAAGTGGACTTGTGGTAGACTCATGTTCATTAGTCTTGAATCTCCTTCTAGTTTTCTTTCCATGTAAACATGCTTTGCACAATGTATCTTCTAGTTTGCTGAGTTTAGGCATGTTCCTTACATAGTTGTTAGAGCTGATTTTGACAAGATTATCAAAGTTCACATGACCTAACCTCCTATGCCACAACCAAGAATCATTCATCTTTCTCATAAGACATTTTTCTTTGTTGATTTATTTAAGAATAAACATGTTACTATCAGTTATTTTTTCCTTTGCAACAAGCTTACCTGATTCTCCTTTCCTTATCTTGCAACCTTTCACATCAAAGGTAAGAACATACCCTTGCTTAACCATTTGACTCACACTGAGTAGATTATGCTTCAAGCCCTCAACATATAAGACATCCTTGGTGATAGTTTTTTCATTTTAAAACTCAAAGTACCTCTTCCAAGAATATTTATGGCATAATTGTCTCCAAATATCACATACTCTGAAGTATTTTTCTTTAGGGTTATGAACTTACTCTTGTCACCTGTCATATGAGATGAACAACCACTATCAATATACCAAATTAGATTCTCATCTTGACTATGAAAAGAAGTTTGAGCAATACCACATACTTCATTTTACTACAAAGAGGATGAAAAAACCCCATATATGTCATACCATATATCAAACCCTAATGGCTTAAAATAATCTCTCATATTGATAAATGTAAACATATCAACTCGCTCTTAAGAATACTCCATAACTATGCTTCAAAAGATCTCCTTTGAAGTGATTAAACTTCTCCAAAAGGACCTGCTCTGATACCAATTATTAGAAGCACAATGGACTGAGAGGGGGGGTGAATCAATCCTTACAAAAAATTTAAATTCATATTTCATATTTTCTTATTCAAAACTCACAAACATTTAACCATCCATTATATGTGCATACAACAAATATCACATGTGCAAGAACCATAAGCAAGATATCAACACAAGACACAAGATATAAGTGGGAAACCCTCAAGGGGAAGAAAACCCACTAAAACTAAATATTATATTGATATGTTTCAAATTTAGTGAGGCACCAACCCCACAAGGAGCACCAACCCCTAGTTTAGTAGAGCTACAACCCTACAAGGAGCACCAACCCCTAATTTTGTGAAGCACCAACTCCACAAGGAGGCTACAACCCCCCAAGATGATTAAGCACCCACTCAAAAAAAATTATGATGATTTTATCTTTGATATTTCTTCCACAATTGATAGAGACCAATGGTTCAACTTGCACTTCTTCAAACCCTCATACAAACCTTAGGTGTCTAATCCTTCACAAACTAGCTCTTCCTTCACTTCTCAAGCCTTCAAACACTTACACACATGATTTCTAATCTTCCTCAACCTTTCACACACTTTATCTGATCTCAATTCATGCTCACACCTACGAAAAAACTTCGCCTAGGTCACACTTCTTGCACACACTCAACTAGCTCCAAAAAGCACCCAAAACAATGCTTTTATAAGCTCCTTTCATTTCAAATTCAAAAAAAACATTTTACCTCCTTTGGATCGAACCCATGCATCATAAAAAATCCAAATTTAAAATATAATATTCACAAGTGACCCAAGTAGGTAGGTCCTAGCTAAAAACCTCATTACATGCTCCAAAAATGACTCAAATCCCCATGGGCACAAAGATAAAAATGCCCTAACATCAAAACCATACTTATTCATGACCCATAAATCACCACACATGTTAAAATTAACATTTAAACATCATAAATGGTCTCAATTTATCTCAACCAATCAAATTATTTCATTTAATTGGACCAATGCTCTTTGTACTTCTCAAAACAGTTGTTTCCTACACCCTTCAAGACCCTGAAAACTTATTTATGCCACTATATCACTTAAAAAACATCCAAAATATGTCATGTGACCACTCAATGGAAATTTAATAACCTTTAGAACACTTAGAATCAGGTTATAAGTCTTAAAACAATCACCTGCTCAAACCTCAACCACTTTTGTCTTCACCAAATCAACCTACCCAAAAAATCATTTTTCAAATATCAGCTGGTTAAAACATTTCTAGGAACAATAAATACCTATAAATGGATTAATTTTATTAAAAATTAATCCCTCTTCACATTATAGGTTATATAAAGCATCACCTAATCCATATCATGCTCCAATCAACTCAAAACATCCAGCAAATCATGTCCTGTCCTGCACTGGAAAAACTCTTTTTGTCCAAAACCTACACTACAAACCTTAAAAAAAATCATCATCATGAGAAAAAAATTATATCCTTATAAATATATATATATCTGAATACTATTTCCAACACAACTTTAATAATCATCTCTTGTAAATCCTCTTGTAGCTCCAATTATGCTCATTTTACTTGAACACTACTTTTTATATGGCCTCAAAACTACCCTTTGACCAGTCAACCTGAATGGAGCTCATTTGACCATGTAACTACATCAAAATTTCCTAAAACCTATTTTTAAATCAAGATAAACTCACATACATCCAACAATGCTAATTTATCATGCAACTCCTTTAGAAAACCTTGTCCCAAAACACTCTTCTTTAGAAACTGACATGTTTGAGTGGGGCCCACTCATCACCATGACCTCTACCATACCTTTCTAGAAATATGAAGGATTCCTCTACATGTTCCAATCATCATCCATACACTAGGAAGAAATTCTGGCCACTTAGGAAGCAATTATTCCATACCACTTTCAAGCTAGGGTTTCAAACTCATAAAAAGTTGTTTACCTTCTTAACATTCATTCATAAAAACCTGACGATGAAATGACCTAATTATTTTTGTGAAACCTTATAGACTCAATTTAGAAACATCCTTGAAATCCACAATGTCCCATGCAAAATCACACAATTTAGGGTGAGCATCAGAAGTTCAAATTCGAGCTGGAAATGCACTAGTTCTTAACCTTGTCTCACCAAAACTGACATATCTTGCAAAATTCACATCCTAACATCCTAATTTTTTGATCAAAACACCATGAAACATCATAATAACATCTCAAATCATCAAAAATTCATTACCATATTTCAAACTCTCTAGACACTAAGACTTTCATAGCTACCCCTTAGGGTTTCACATTGTAGAAGCTAGGGTCAACCGGAAAAATACTATAACATATCATGAAAGCACTAAAAATGACCCAAAAATACCTGGTAAGCCATGATACACCTAAATACATGTATACATGATCTCATATAGCTCCAAATACTTAATCACATACCCCCTAGCACTCATACCTACTCCAAATGAACACCTAAAACATGGCCAATCACCTCTATTTTCACCTTGCAACTGATGTGAGATCGAAAACACTATCCAAAAAAAATTCCATAATGTCAAAATGTTTCTCAAGAAACCCAGAAGCTCATACTACCATGTAACATCACCCATGCACCTGAATGGGCTTGCAAGAGCAAGCAATCCTCATTGAATCTTCATATATCATCATGAACACACATGAACCATCATTCCAATCATCATCCACATCATCATATAACCCTAATACTTCATCAAATTTTTAATTAATGTGGTTATGCATCAATAAAAATTCCTATAAGACCACATGTCAATATACTCTTCTCAAAACTAGAAGTTAAGGATTTATCAAAATCCACTCCCTAATAATGTTTAGAGCCACACTTCAAATCAGGGTCAGTGGAATTCTGGTAAAACCCATAAATCATCTAACCATCAATCTAACCATATTAACTACCAACATGTACCATTCCAATATGAATCTCTTGTCGCTCATATTCACCATTCTTCCCATCAAGTAACCACCATCAAAATTAAGGGACCTTCCCAAAACCCTCAGTGTGTTGTTACTACTCACCGAATATGTGTAGTGGTTCAAGGGTATGCTCCCTCTTCTTATAATCCACCTCCACAAGCTCAATATAATATTATTAAACATCTTGAAAATACCCCCACACATATTTTCATCATGTATCTTCTCAAAACATATTCCATATATAAAGATATCCTTTTCCGCACTCTTTAGGAGACTCGCGTCCCAACTGATACTGATCCCACATAGTTTCAATCCCTCATTTCCCACCTTTACCCTTATCCAACACTCCCACTTACTTTTACCTAGCATGACTTTCCACTAAATGTTTGAACCCACAATCTTCCTCTTTACATTCAGTTTCATATTAAAAATACTTGTGTTAAGTGAGTACTAGTGGACAATGGGTCTGGTGTCAACCTTTGTACTCTATCTCTCCTTTAACGCCTAAGGTATAATGAATTGGATTTAAGACAAGAGATAATCACTATTAAATCATATGATAACACTAAAAGATAATTTGTGGGAACTTTATACCTTCTCATTAATGTGGGGCGTGTCCCGCTGCCCACCCTGGTACATGTTGTCGAAATCTAGTTCCCCTACAATTTACTGCTTGGTCACCCTTGGATCCATGAAATGCATGTTTTCCCATCCACATTACATCATTTCCTTAAGTTAGAGCACTCCATAAAGGAGGTCACCATCCATGGTGACCCTCAACCCTTCCATTTTTTCCAAGTTCTTGAATTACAAGCCTATGAGCAACTGTATTATCCCATAACTGAAACTATCACTTAAATATTTCCATATCCATCATCCATGACATCTAAAAATTCATATGTTTTACCTGACAGTATTCCATCCACTTTACATAATGTTTCATCCACATTTAATCCTATCTTACCCACTCCACCTCTCAAACTGAAATTCATAGGGTGTGGAGAATACTAAACTTTCAGTATTGACCAACTCCTACTTTCACTTATGGAACATCGTAGGCCTGGCATGTGTCAAACTAATAATAAAACATATTCATTAGAATCTTCAACTATTATCTTCTTTGGGTATCTTGTCGATGAGTACCTAGATCCATTCTATACTACATGGATCATAGATCATTCCATATCATCTTGTTGCCTGAGTAAAGAATTTCTAATACCCAAGCGCATGATGAATCACATGGGTTACTCTAGTCAAGGACTATGTCGCAATGAAAAATGTTACCCTAAAACCATTATTCTCATCCCCTATATTTATGTATTTGGATTAGGGTACCCATCCACCTAATGATGCTATCAAAATAAGCTTTGTTTATAGTGAATACGAAGAACTTTCCACCACAAACCTCTTTCCTTGACACCACTATCCTCGCCATTTCCATTTCTCTCACCCACACCCAACTCATCCAGTGGAACCAATAGTTTGAACATATCCCTCTTGACACATTTCAAAATGATGAAGCAATTCTCAAGTTCATGGGAACTTAGGACAATATACCATCTGGTGACCATAAAAAGGGTTTTGAAGTATGTCTAAATTTTGATTCCTATTTTTTTAAAGAGGATCCTATCCTACCTATCTAATCTCAATCCAACATCCCCCATCCTTACTCCTCTTTCCATCTAGACAAGGAGGATCCCGTTGTTGAATTTTTCAAAAATCCCTCACATCGAAATCATGACCCAGCTATGGATTAACTCCTTTTGGATCCTAAAAAACTACAAGATGGTTTAACATCACTAATTGAATAAATCATTGATATTAATATCAGCATTGAAGAGGACCCAAATATGCTCAAATTAGGGGCATATGTATCTACAGAAGAACAAGCCATCTTTACAACACTAACAATATAGTTGAATATGAGACACTTATAGCTGGACTCAAAATGGTTATCAAATGGAATATCAAAAATATTAATGTCTTTGGTGACTCGCAACTCATAATCAATCAAGTTAATGATGAATAATCAACAAAATATGATAAACTTGTTCCATACAAACAAATGGTGGATAGCTTCAAACTTTAATTTCAGCATTTTTAGTTTGAGCAGGTTCCATGAATAAATAACACATCAGCAGATGCAATGGCTACATTGGTTCTCTCTTTAACATACCTTCAAATTCCCATAACTCACAATTATTGGTTGAAAAATTCATGGTTTCAGCATATGACGTCCCTGAATTTGAAATGGTATGTGATATTTTAGGTCCCAACTCCCCATGGTACCACAAAATCTATACTTATCACAAATTCTTCATCCAAAACACATCCAGATTCACAATCCTTAGCAGCACCCTCTACCATAGAGGGTATGATGGAACCTTTTTATGATTCCTTAACTCACAAGATGTCAAATTACTAATCAATGAAGTTCATGATGACATCTACGGTGCTCACACAAGTGTTGTGGTACTCGCTAATAAAATTATATGCACTGGCTACTATTAGCCTACCATGGAAAAATATGCATGCTCATAGGTCCATAAATGCATCACATGCCAAAAACATGTTGACATCATCCATGTTCCTTCTCAATATTTGCATACCATCACTACTCCATGGCCCCTTTCTACCTAGGGTCTCGATCTCATGGGAAATCTTAATCCTACCTCATATGATGGTCACAAATTCATCATTATTGCTACAGAATACTTTACTAAATGGATTAAATCCATTCTACTCACCTATTTCACCAGAAAGTAAATATCAAAATTCATCCTTAATCATATCATTTTACGCTATGGTATTCCATCTGCAATTATCACAAACAATGGTAAATCCTTCAAACTTTGGGACATCCATGAACATTTTGATCACTTAAAAAATCAATTTTAAGTTCTCTACCCCATATTACCCACAAGGCAATCGCCAATCTAAAGCATCTAAAAAATCAATCAAACATATCCTCACCAAAATTTTCAATCAAGCAGGACACAATTGGCATGCGCTAATCTATCATGCCTTGTGGGCTTACCGTACTTCCATCTACACCCCCACTGGCTCCACTCCATATTCCCTTGTCTTCGGCTCAAAATCTATCCTTCCCATCTAGATCAACCTTCCTTCCCTCCTTGTTTCTCTCCAAAACCTTATCAAAGATGAATACTATCATGTGCACCACCTTCAATAACTCGATTTGTTAGATGAGATATGCCTCCAATCCTTGGACCATCTTAAATCTTACCAAATTTTCCTTCACAGACAATATGGAAAATGAATCAAAATCTTTGAGTTCAAAGTGTTTGAACTAGTACTTAAAGAGAACCAACACAACACTAATGCATATCATGAAAATAAAGGAAATTTTGAGCCAAATTGGCTCGTACCTTAAGTCATCATAGAAAATTTTGGCTCTGGTGCTTATAAGATTACTAGTAATGATGGGTATGAGTTGGATGAGCCCATGAACGTCATGCATCTTAAACAATTCTATGTTTAAGTTCCCACTATAAAACATCCAAAAACATTAAATTATTTTTAAAAATATGTCCAATTGTGAAAACCACTTCGATGGAACCTTCGGAAAGTACCATGGTGAAAACCGATTTCTAGTGCTATAGTAAGCTAAATCCTACGTCCACTAGTACCTCGCATATGTGTTATTGCACTAGGGGAAATACCCCTTATCCATACCCATATTTTTCATCCCTACCCACACTCCTCTCCTACTATACTAATCTAAACTTATTTTGTTCCTGAATAGAAGTAACATTTCTATCATGACCGGTAATGTTATCTTGATCCTCGTAAAGGTCGCATTGTCTACGATAAAATTTGGTACTGTAGTATTGAGAATATTCAAGCCTCTACATCAATGCTGAGAAATGCAACATTTGTAAGATCCTTAGGCTTTCATTCCTTTTCATCCTCCCATCCACCTGTCATCGTCATATCCTCCTCTTTTCAGTCATTTTCCTTTTGTCTATGTTATTCTTCTTCATTTAGTGGGACAGTTACATTGTAAATATTTTTATAGTTAGTTTAATTTTTACATTTACTTTATGGCATTGTAAAAATTTCTTAACATTTACCATATGTATTTACCCACCTGATATGTAGATCATCGCATCTATAATTAATCTACACTATCCACATCAGCATTAAACACCACACTAAACACTACACACTATTATTCATAATAACATTACATTACCATTTCTACATCTCATAATCCACTTCACAAACTAAATAATAAACCAATTTTCACTCACTTTTTCTTTTTTATGTATGTGTGAGTGTGAATTTTTACTTTATTTCTTACATCTTTTATTTTTCGGCCGATGATATGAGGCCCCTTTTGTTTCTTTTTCTTTTGCATGGTCTACTGATATGAATACCATATTTTTTATATTAATATTTCCAATGATATGATGATAAGGTAAATTCAATCATCATGGTCTTTATACCTTGGTGCATTTTTCTCTATGCCACATTAATAACATTGCTAATAATGAAAACATAGAAGATTCATGATAACACCCATCCCCTTTAATCATCATCCACTACTAACTTTCTAAAGTCATCCTCCTTTCATCTGATCATTTATTCATCCAAATTATGACTCTAAATATTCTTAGCCCCATCCAAACAATCGGTCACCCCAAGCCAACATCCAATTGATCTTTAAAATCCAAACCAGCAGCATAAGAGGCGTGTGGTGTGATGGCACAAAATCCCAATCAAATAAATCATTGGCCAACCGAGCTAAGACCACATCCCCAAATTTTTCTTTACTTGGGAAGTATTCCTAACTAGTCAGACATCCAATCCTTTAATTAACTAATCCACACCCCTTTCATATATCGTTAACTAGGGAATCAATTAATCCCAACTGGGGCATTCTATCAATCCAATTAAACCAATAAATCCAATGAATACAATCAATCTAATCCATTCAAGTAATCAATCCAGGCTCATCCTCTTGGGTTAGGCATATAACAATCAATCTAACCACCCTTCACTGGGGCATCCTATCATTTGGCCAACTTGACTAGGGCATCCAATCAAATTATCTAACTTAATCTTCCCAACTAGGGCATCATATCAATCCAATCAAACCAATAAATCCTATCAAATCAATCAATTAATTTAGGCTCATCCTCTTGGCTTGGGAATCCAATCAATCAATCTAATACCCCTTCACCAATGCATCCTATCATTTGGCTACCTTGGTCATATCACTCAAAAATATCTCCTGATCTCAACACTTATGCTATGATTCTAAAAACATGACCTTATCTTCATTTCGGGTGTTCAGCCCACTTGTTTCCTCCACGTTGACCTCTCAAGGGGGCATCACCCTCACTATCCTAGCAATATCTCTTTCTTTGAATGGAAATTGCTCTGCAATAACCATTCAAAGAGGCGGAAAATGTAGATATGTAAAATTTTGACATAATTAATAAATAAATAAAATCGTTATTAAACATTATTAATGCTTAACATATATTTCCCCTATTACTAATTCATCATTCCACAATTCCCATCTCGACCAGATAGTAATTACTCACGAGATTAATTATTACAAATACATTTCATACCTTCCCACTAACCTCATTTAATATTTCTAGGAATTTAAAATTCCCATCGAACTACCCACCTACTCTACACCTACCCTACAACTAGCCTCTCCATGTAATCCCATCATTAACTGCTAATAAAACCTAAACTAATTCAATCCCACCTCCTCTGTTTATAGAGGCTTCTAATTCTAGAAGTTTGTCTAACTTTCTACACTTCTCCATTGAATTTTAAATTCAATAGATATTTCTCCATAATTCTAGAATTATCTATACTCTTATATCTTCTCATTCATTACTAACCATTTATATTCCATATCTTCTCCATTGAATTTTAACTTCAATGGATATTTCTCCATAATTCTAGAATTATCTATACTCATCTATCTTCTCATTCAATAATAACCATTGATCTTCCATCTCTTCTCCATTTAATTTTAAATTCAATGTATATTTATCCATAACTCTAGAATTTTCTAATTCTATAATTATATATACTCTTTTATCTTCTCATTCAATACTAACCATTGATCTTTCATCTCTTCTCCATTGAATTTTAAATTCAATGGATATTTCTCCATAATTCTAGAATTATCTATACTCTTCTATCTTTTCATTCAATATTAACCATTGATTTTCCATATCTTCTCCTTTGAATTTTAAATTCAATGGATATTTCTCCACAATTCTAGAATTTTCTAATTCCAAAATTATCTATAGTCTTTTGTCTTCTCATTCAATATTAACCATTGATCTTCCATCTACTTGGCAAGATCCTAGCCCTCCATTTCTTCTTCCAAAAACTATAAATTTGCATGCCACCCTCCATGGAAGCTAACAATAATCCTTAGAATCCTCAATCTTTGTAAATCCTTAGGAATCCTTATAAATCCTTATGAATCCTTAGAAATCGTAACAATTACTACTAAAATTCCTAAAAGTCTCTCTAATATCCATTTGCATATTTATAAAGCATCCATAAGCAATCTTCAATCCACAAAGGGGAATTGTTGTTCATTTACTTCCACAAATATGAAGCAAAACATTATATCCAATCATCGTGAGCACAACTAAAACATCAAGGGATGTTATTCGTTGGTAAGTTATAGTTATTGCTTCTAACTCCCTTTCATCCTTTCTCAATCTGAGGTAGTTTTTAAGAATATTATATTTAGGAAATCAATTTGGTTTTGGTTTCTATTTTTCATATATATTTAATCACTCTTTGGCATTACATGACTCACTTTCCCATAGTGGTAAAGCTCAATATACTTCTGGGGAATCTAGACCCTCACCATAAAATACTGGAAGATTACTATCATCTCAACATAAGGTCCAAGAATGTGCTTAAACCCACTACAAATTTCAATAACATTTTGGAGGGTTCTATAGTAAGGACTTTTAATTTTTGACCCATCTGGTGTACCTGGTACTCCATGTCCATCATAACATAACTTTAACTAGACATCTATAAACCTCTTAAAACATCTTAGGACACATTTCTACAAAGCCAAAAGGGTTGATCCAATTGGATTCATTAAAATCTTGCACCCTTTTGAGAGAGAGATGCTTCACTGCATAAGAGATGATTTATATTAAGACTTGATAATTTTCAGCTTCAATAAATAAACTTATATTCCTGATTTTCACAACTCAATTTTCGAGGGGAAATATTATTTTGGATTTGGAAATAAAGGATTTCCTTTTTATTTTATAATGTTGAAGTTGATTAGTAATTATATACTTATAAAAAATTTAAGGTTTTCACAAATGTCTTACTGCATATTCAAGATTGTGAGGTAGTGAGAGTGGTGATTACAGGTAAAGCATTTTAATGCAAATATTCAATTTGAACTTCACTTGGGTGATGCCCTTATGCAATAAAATTGATAGAGAACCACCTTCCCACAATAGTGAATCGCTAATAATACTTATTTTCCTTATTAAAAGCTCACACAAGAGATAATAATAACAAGTTATTGTTTACTCCTTTTATGGAAAATTAGGATAATTTTTGCACTTATGTTAGCTTTAAAATTGTTGTGTTACATTCACAAGGTGTACCAGTTATGTCCAAATTTAGCAATAACAGATGTGTTCAACTGGATTACTAGTTTCCTCTTCCAGTTAGATACACTTCTAGAAACATTTACTGATCCATTTATTCAAAAATAGAAATATAGGTGGTAGTTACACTTTCCTCCTCAAACATGTACAATGACTTGAATGATTTACTCCACATTACCCCATTAAACCCCAACTCGAGTATGGGATTAAATGTTGGCATGTTAATTTTTAGGTGTTTTCATTGATGTAAAAGATCCCATTAATCATAAAGAGAATGATTGGTTTGAAGGGTCATATAGCATGCTTAGGTAGGTAATGATGACATGTAGTATGAGGTGGTTCCATGATGGCATGCAGTACGATTCAATGAGATTGGCTTTGATCTAACAAGCCTAGTCATGTGACCTAGCTAGCCTAGGTGATGGAGCATTGATGGTTTGAGTTTCTTGGTGGCTTGAGGAGTATGTTAGTCAACATGGATATACATGTTTGGGGATGTGTTTAGGAAGTCACATGAGTTTTAGGGTGCATGTTACAGGTTGAAGTCCAAGATTGCAAGTGCTCATCTAGACCAGGACTAAGTGTTTGGAGAAATGAGGATGAGTTATAGAGCCATGTGATCTCATGGATTCACATGTAGGTGACTGATTCATGAGTGTATTATTGTTTTTATGGGCCTTTTGGATAGGTTTTTTTATGAGTCACATTGTTTGTTTCAGTTGACCCTAGCCTAAACCATGTAAAACCCCAACGTATAGTCATGACAAATGAGATGGGATGAATAATATTCAGAGACCTATTTACGAGCATGATGATGATTATTAGATGATATTTCATAGGGGTTTCTTAGAGGTTGTGGAGAAAACATTTAGATTCATTCATGAAGATATATTTTGCAAGTTATGTTGTTTTTGGTGAAACAAGGTGTTTGAAGAAGGTGTATTTCCAACTCAAATTACACCTTCTGATGCTCACCATGAATTGTGTGCTTTATCATGGTACCTTGTGTATTTTAGGGATTATTTTTACATTTAACTTAATAATTTTTCACAAAAATAATGAACTCAGTTTCATCATCATATTATTATGAACGAATGTTAAGAAGGTAAATAATTTTTTGTGCCTTCTTGAAACCCATAGCTCAAAAGAGGTACAAGAGATATTGCTTCTTGATAAGTGTACCATAATTGATTTATTGTTCTATTATTATGATTTTAATGATGTATATGACTCCTTCATAGTTTCTATAAAAGGTAATGATATATCATGTGGTGATGAGTGGACCTCACCTGAAATATGTAAGTTTCTGAAGAAGTGCAGTTTGAGGACAACGATTATCCAAAGAATTTATGCAAAATAAATTGACATTTTTTTTATCTTATGGTAGTTTTTCTTGTTTTCCATGATGGTTTCAGATATCATTGTGGTAGCTTCTAAATTTAAAATTGCATCATATTTATGAAGACTGGTCTTAAGGTAGTTTTGGGGAAGTTCTGGAGAAGTTTCAGAGATGGACTCGGTTAAAGGCCTTCCACTTTGATTTGGAAGGAAATGTAAAATTTTATATAAATAGTATTTAGAGTTATTTTCAATGGTTTAATTTTTTTCTCATGATGATGACTTTTGATAGGTCAACCAGCTCAATTTGTAGAGAAGAAGGTTTTTTGTTTCTCGGGATGGAAGTGTTTTTGCTAGAATATGGAAGTAAAAGAGGAATGAGATAGATTGGTTGATTATTTCTATATATTTGAGAGTGATGGGGGATGAATATAGTTCCTCTTTAAGGCCTTTGTAGGTATTGAAAGTTGTAGTAAGGGTGCAAACTAGTTGAGTTCCTAAAACCACTTTCTTGGCAACTTAGTTTGGTGAAGAGGAACATAATTTTGGTTTTCATGTATGGAATTTTCATGAGATATAACAAGAATTTATGTGATATAAATTTCTATGGTATTCCAATGAGTCATGACATGCCATATTTTAGTTTTTCTTGGGTGGTATTGAGGCCCAAAGGTGAAGACTGGTTCTTGGAAATAGTTGTTTTGAGAAGGATATGAGCCTTCTTAAGTGATTTATGATAAATTTTATCGGTGCAAGAAAATTAAATGCCATTTATGATGTTTTTATGTCATATTTGAAAAGTGTGATAAATTATCAAGCTTTAATAATCATGGTTATTGTGTTTGTGATTTTTGATCATTCAGATGATGGGGTTTTGAGTTGTTTTTTAGCTTGTTTAGTGCATTTGGGCATGACCGACCTACATGGGTCCAATATGAATGTCTTTGAGTTGTATTGGTAAAAATAAATGATGGATACCTAATTTTTTCATGTTTTAGACTTGATAAGGGTATAAAGTGCATATTTGAATTCAAATTTGCACTAGTTGAGAGAGAGGGAAAAGGTGTGACCCAAGTGAGAATTTGAAACAAGTGTGAAGGAATATATTTAGATATGAGAGAGTTTTAAAAATGTGTAAGAGTGATATATATCATGTGTGAAAGGTTTTTAATCCAAGACAAGTGATGAAAGTGTGATATATAGCGAGTTAAAGAAGAGAGGGTTTGAACAATTGTTTGAAGGTGTGTGAGATGAATTAGTGATCTCCATCAGTTGTTGCAGCAACAAGACATCATATATCTTCATAAAAATGTTTTTTATTTGGTTTTTGATCATCTTAGGGGGTTGTAGCGTCCTTGTGGAGTTTGTGCTTCACTAAAATAGGGGTTCGTGATCCTTGTGGGATTGGTGCCTAACTAAATCAAGGGTTTTTGCTCCTTGTAGAGTTGGTGCTTAACTAAATTTGAAACATGTAGCTATAATAAAAAAAAATTAGTGGGTTTTCTTCCCCTTAATTTTATGTTATGGTGTTCTCTCTCTTGATTATGGTTATTTGAATGAATGGTACATGTTGTTGTGCACACATTAATGGTTGAATGATTTATTATTTAAGTGTTGATGTGTAATCATAGCACCCATGAATGTTTACAACTTGATGGATTGAGATCATTAATGTGATTGCATAACATGGATATTTTCCCAAAGTGTGGGACTTTGCAATCAGTAAAGCTCTCCAGATGAAGGTTGGTTCCTATTCCTCTGTTTGGGTGCACACATACAATTTACAGAGGATCTACTCTAAAACTTACTCTAACTTGCCAAGGAAACAAGGTTAAGAAGATGCAAGAAAATAAACCTAAATTAACAGAGGTGATGTACCAAAGGAATGTTGAACACATGCTTTATAATTAAACACAAACCATTAAAAGTGTAATACGACCACCATGCACAGATAACTAGGATTGCAATGAGAGATCAGGAAGATAAAATGAACATAAGAGAGGGTTGAAATCAGCCACAGACTTATTTTTATTGCTCCAAGAATTTGATACAGCCCATTACAATGGCCAAGAGGCACAAACTTACATTACATTTTGAAATGGGAGGTTTGAACTCCAAAAATTCACTTACAGACAAGAGAAGAAGGGAGGGTGAAAAACCAAAAATGTCCAACCTTAGAAAAAGTACCCCCTCCTTACAATATATAGGAAGAATGAGAAAAGGAGATGAGAAGAAATCTAAATTCTTTCTCCAACCACCCAAGAAATACATTGAATTCAACTTCAACAGTGATGGGTTCTACTGCAAAACCCATGCCTCCATGTATTGTTCCTTGGTGGGCAAGAAAGGAAGCCCATACCCTCATTATGGTGGTAGGTGAGAACCCTAGGACACCTCAAAAATGGTTAACTATAGTTCTTAATTTTTAATAACTTAGTCTCACTAATTTAAAGGTATCTATTCATAGTTGCGTAAAGGAGACTATAATATTTTCAAAAAGTCCTCTCTTGCTCAAATCTGAGCTTCCAGTCAAAAGTTATGGCCATTTGAAGGTTGAGGTGTCATTTTACAAAAATGGCGGGTTGTTGGTTCTGTCTTTCTTCAGAGTCCGAAATGCATGCAACCTCCGAAATCCTGAAATTTGGACTTTCATAAATTTCCATTTCAAAGATTGGGTTACTGTTTATCTACCAATTTTTTTTTAGAGTTCCAAAAGTCTGAAATTTCAGACTTTTGGAATTTGGGATTTCGGGACATTGAGGGGTGATTTTTGTGTTTTGAGGTTCGAGACTTCCGAAATTCCGAAGTCTGAAACCCCAAAACTCTGAAGTCTGAAACCCAAAACTCCAAAGTCCAAAATTTTGGACTTCAGACTTTTGATATTTCGATATTTTTCTCGTTGCTTTCTTGCATGATTCCCAATATTTTTGAAACCCTGAAATTCTGAAATTTTAGACTTTCAAACTTCAGGATTTTGGACATTTCCACTTCATTCTTGGCATGCTTCCCAAAATTCCTGAAACCCCAAAAGTCTAAAATTTTGAACTTTTAGACTTTGGGATTTTAAACATTTTCATTCCATTCTTGGCATGCTTCCAAAAATTCCCGAAACCCTGAAAGTTCAGACTTTTGGGCTTCAAGATTTTAGACATTTCCACTCCATTCTTCAACTTTGCGCCTAAAAGTTCTAAAACCCTGAAATTTGAAAGTCTGAAATTTTTTGGGTTTCAGACATTGCCTGCCAATTTTTTACCCTACTTTCTCCGAAGTGCCAAAAATGCAAAAACTAAAAACTTTGATCCTTTCTCCATTGCTTTTCCTCTTGAGCTCTGATCTTCTTCGACATTTTCTTGGCCATTGATTTTCTAACCATGCATTTCATTGATGATCCTTCCTATAACCTGATTTCTCCATTATCGGATGTGAGCTCACATGATCTAACCAACCTCTCTATTTCTCCTATGCAAGGTCATGTTTGATCAATTTTGCTTGACGGGAAAATTTGGATAACAATTTGGTGACTCGTTGGATCACCTTCCTGCTAGGTGAAAAGATCAGTTGTCTTGAAGTATCCATTGGGAACCAAGTCATGAATGATAGCCTGATACTGATCTTGTTCTTGAAACTTGAACTTCACTACTTGTAACATGCTGATCCTGGAACCTACCTCATTGCCTGCACTCTTAATTTTTATACAAAAAATATTTTAAATGAGGTTTGTGAGAGTAGAAAATTGTCTTGACCTGGAGTTTTCACCTATCTCTGAAATGCACTAAAGGTGCAGTAAACTACACAATGATACAACCTGGGAGCAATAAAACCTATGCCGAAGCACTTAGGGAAATTGAAACCTAAACTGCAACAAGACAATGTGCATACACACTTAGAGGAATTAAAATCCTAGGCTAATATTTACAAGGGTGAAACCTTTATTTTCAGTAGCAATGTTTAATATAGATTCCATTAACCGGAATCAAAATCTCCTCTCCATCCAATATAGACAATTGGAAGGCATTTCTACTTTTACATCCTATGACCATGTAGGGGCCACTCCAAATGGCATCAAACTTGGAATGTCTTCCTGGTTTTTCCCGATCTGCATCCCACTTCAGAACTAAGTCCCCTTCCTGAAAGTTCATTGCTCTTGCTTTCTTGTCAAACCATCTTTTGAATAAGGCTTGATATTTTTCTATCATTTGAACTCTGTGCTCTCTAATTTCTTCCAATTCCATCATCTCTGCATATATGGCCTCCATAGGCTCAAACACAGACAACTCCAACTGCTTCATGAGCTCCAATGCAGGTAGCTCCAATGATATAGGCAACACTGCCTCCTTACTGTAGACCAACTTTTAAGGGGAATTACCTATTGACCTCTTTGGTGTGATCTTGTTAGCCCATAATGCTGATTTACATGGAATATGACATTGAAATTAAGACCTATTGGAATGTGATCCTGAAAGGAAGACCTATTGACATGTTTCTCATTCAGATCTTTGTTCAAAAGGAAGTCCTTGACTCCTACATGAGAAACTAGAAATTGGATCTTGTTATTTGAAACCAGGTGTTTGAGCTTCTTCAAACTCCTGATCACAGCAAGGACATGTTTCTTGATGAAGGATTACCTCACTTCATAGTCCTCCAAACATTGAATAAAGAAGGCAACTAGTTGTTTAGAACCCTCTTTGTTTTTTTGCACTAGGATTGCAGAAATTGTGTCACCACCACCAAAGGCCTAGAGTATGAAGTCCTTTGAGAAGTTTGGATTGATGAGAGTTGGAGCTTGAGATATATCCTCTATTATTCCTTCAAAACTCATTTTTCCTCTAGTTTCCCACCTAAATTCCATACTCTTATTCAACATCAGTGTTATTGGCTTCACAAGAGAGGCCAAGTTTGGTACAAACCTACGGAGAAAATTGATCCTCCCTAAGAAGCTTTGAAGAGCCTTCTTATGAATTGGCAAGGGAAATGCTTGAATTGCTTCAACTCTTTCTAAGTTGATCGTCAATCCTTCCTTTTAAGCAATATGGCCTAGGAGGTTTCCTTCATGAGCCAGGAATATGCATTTTTTGGGATTTAATGATACCCCAAATCTCGTACATCTTTGAAATACCTATCTCAAATGAAAAAGGTGATCCACTGCATTTTTGGAGAACACAGTGATATCATCAATATATATCAGTATTATTTTATTAATGAACCCCTTGAATGTCATGTCCATTGCCCTTTAAAAAGTGGCTCTAGCATTAGACAATCCAAGTGGCATTTTCTTGTAGGCATAGGTGCCCCACTTAGTGGTGAAATCCATCTTGAACTGATTGTATTCTTTCACCATTATCTTATTATACCCTGAGTAGCCATCTAGGAGAGAAAATATTTCTGATCCGGCTACTACCTGTAAGATTTGTTCCATCAAAGGAAGTGGGGAGTGGTCTTTGAGAGATTCTCTATTCAGATCTTTGAAGTCCACACACAACCTGATTTCTCCATTCTTCTTTCTGATCGGGACCAAGTTTGTAACCCATCTTGAATGCTTGATTGGAAATATAATGCTTGCCTCTATTATATTTTTTAGCTCTTTCTTCAGTAAAGGCTTAATGTGTGGGTTGACTGGTCTTTCTTCTGTCTGATGGACTTAACATCTAGATCCAGTTCTATGGTATGTTGTGCCAACTTCGGATTGAATCCTCGTAGGTATTCATAGATCCAAGTGAAGACATCTAGAAATTCTTGGAAAATTTGTACGAATTCATATCTCTCTTGTTTGGTGGCCACTTTTCCTATTTGGAGTGTCTTTCCTTCCCCAACCAAAATACGTTCTGAATCTTCCCCTTTAACCTGTATATTATCCTTCTCTTTACAAAATTGGTCATTAGGATTGAAGATAAACTCCAATGTTACTAAACCTTTGGGAAGCTTGTTGTTCTGTAGCTGCACTACTTGATCCCCATACTGCTGCTCTAATCTATCTTGATTCCTAGCTGAGAATTCAGCCTTTTCTTGCAAGAAATTAATGATTTGTTGATCGTTCTCAAATACCTACCAGCTTATGTTGTTATCTTAAATTGTTGGTCTTACAATCATGTGGATATGTGGTTGTAATTTTTTCTCTTTTGATACTGTCAACCACATCAAATGTTGCTCCAACTGTTGCAAGCCTATCTGTAGCTTCATTTTTCTTCCTAGGTATGGACACAAATGTTAAAAGCTTTGAAATTCTCAATTAGGTCCCATACCATATTTTTGTAGCTCCTAAGTAGGTCATTTTTTTGTAGCATTTTGTCCCCCTCACTTGCTTCACGATTAGCTCACTATCCCCTAATACTTGCAAATTATTTATGCCTATTTTCCTAGCCTAATGAAGTTCCATTAATCAAGGCCTCATATTCAGCTGTGTTGTTTGAACAAGAAAACTAGAAATGAAAAGATGAATAATACTTGAGGTTTTGTGGTAAAACCAATATTGCACCTCCTCCAACACCTTGTTTTCTCTTTGAATCATCAAAAAATAATTGTCATACTTCATTGTCATTCTTATTTTTGGCTTGGTGATGTCAGGAATGGGTGATTTTTCTTCATTTACACAATATACGCCCAGTTCATATTCTTCCATTTCCTTAAATGGGTCAAATGCATGCCTTTTGTTTTCCCATTCATCTAGAATCCAATCTAGAATACTCTCAACCTTATTACTTTTTTCTAGATCATTTGAACACTCTTCTTGATCAAAGGTTGAGAAATTTTCATTGATAGGATTGGGCACATGAGGATCAATGTGAAATTTTGCAATTAGTTCTGACCTGATGGTCACTTTGGCCCCATATCTTGTTCTAAAAATTATGTGTGACCAATCCTCAGATAGCTACCCACCAATTGTGGCATTGAAGTCTCTTGATAAGCACAACGCGAAGAGTGGCGGAAGATCAATTACAAACACATCTTGCAGAACTATGACATTTAGGCATGCATACAACATAAGACTTAGGCCTTTGATGATCCCAACCATTCCTACTATTGTTCCATCTAGTTGCACTACTCTTTTTAGTATTGTCTCATACTTTAGACCCAATTGATCTATTATTTTCTTTGGCATTACTGAGCTACTTGCCCCTGAATCGATCATGCAGTTATGTACCAAGTGGTTCCCAACAATCAATGAGACATAGAATGGTGGAGACTTCAAATGTTTTCTTGGTTGAGCACCACCTTGTTGCACTACATTAGTGATAACTTTCTCCTGACTTTGGGCTGATCCATTCGAGATAGAGCAATTGGCCATTACATCTTGCAACAAATCTCGTTGTCCTGGGATTTCCAGGGACTCCCACATCGAAATGTTCACATTTTTTTTCTTCATCAAATTGATAATGTTCAAAGGGGATGAATTATCCTTTTATTGCCCCTTGCTTGGCATAACCTTTTTTGGAGCTTGAGTGGGCATGTGTGCCGCTGCAATGGGTGCCATAGGCTGATTTTGTACATTTAGTGTTACATTTAATCTACTAACTCCTTTTTATGCAGGAGTGGGCTAAGAAACAAATGGATTAGATGGTTGTTCCCTCCTCAGGTATTGGATTCATAAGTGAAGAATGTTTCTAAAACTCTAAAGACTAAAGATGAAGATTGCAACATGTATGAAGGTGAGTTGATATCCTTAAAATCAGAGTTAGATAAAGTATAAAGTAGCTTGAAAATGTATGAGAGGTTACAAAAAAAATTATAATCCCTAAATGATATATTGGATAAACAAAGGGTAACAAATTAAAAATATGGTTTAGGATACAAAGAAGAGCATTCATAGAATCATGAAGTGGAAAAAGTGTGACCTAGTGATGTTGTTAAAGCTATGATGGTTGTTAAATATCTCAATAAGGTTATTAGGCATCCCAATGAAATAAATTCTACAAGTAAGTTCAATGGTTTTTTCTAATTTTGCAATACTTTTTGTCATAGAGCAAGGGACTGTAGGAGATATGTTAAGAATGAATTTTCTTGGATCAATGGTTTGTATGATCATTAATATAAATCGAGAGATATTACATGTTACAATTGTCATAATAAGGGTCATATTGCCAAATTTTGTCATCAAGAGTATCCTAATCGAATTTGGAGGAATGAGAATAAGTATGGAGAATTGTGTGCTATAGTTTCACTCAGATTGAACATTTAGCTAGATATTTTCATCAAAAGGATTCTAAAAAAAGGATAGATCTTGTAGAGTTAAGAGTTCTTCTGCTCTTTTTAAGTGTAAGAAGGTTGGCCACATTGCAAGGTATTGTAGGGAGAAGGTAAGCACATACAATAGGAAGGATGAAGTTAAGACTGATCATGTATACTCCTATCCAGAAGGCAAATGAAGGTCCTAAAGTGGCTTACTCTAGTCATGATGAATATATTTCTCATAAATGTCTTTTTTTAGTTGTTAAACATCAAGAGTTTTTTTTGTCTGCTTAAGAAGACCCTAAGAAGGATAATAGAGAATAAAAGATACAGAAGCTAAGAAATTTTATGGAAGACTTTGGTACCATGTCCCTTGAGGGAATGGATGTTTTACCTTGCTAGGTGAATGCATATGTCATGGGTACCTCTATTAGGATTCATGGAGCTATCATTGCATATTTTTGAATAATGACAAGGTTTTGTAAAATTTACTTTGTTTATGGTCTTAGTCATAAGATCCTTGTTTGTTTCAAAAGTATGATTTAAGTTAAGTTTGTGTCTCATGATAAGTCATGTTAGTATACAGTCATCAATTATTATCTAGCAGTCCCATGCTCTATGTTTACTATCTTAATGCCAAAATATTAATCATCTCAGGGGGAGTATGTAGCCATACTTATCATGGTTCAATATATTTTTGTAATTAAGGTTTCTTGTGGATTATGAATCTGATTTGTGTCCTAGTTTGTATATAAAGTCAAGAGTGAAGATCTTATATCTATATCTTCATTAGATTCAAGTTGAGGAATGACATCATCATATGTATCATGAAAGTCTTATTTGTTTCTATAGTTATCTAGTAAAGCCTATATTCTTGCTTGAATTTGTGTAAATGTCTTACTCTTAGTCAATATGTATCAAGAGAGTGTGTCATATCTTTTTTGAGTTTGAGGTCTTCAGAAGGTCTTGGTCATGATGTGTCTAATAAGGATCAAAATTATTTCATAATTTTCATTAATTTAAGAATGTCAAGTTGTGCATACCATGACATTATCAAATATAATCAGTCTATATTAAGGATTCTTAGAGGTATATTGATCCATATGAAGAATTGAGAAGAGGGGGAGCTATTTGATTAAGGTATGATACTATAGGAAGTCTATTCATGATGATAAGGTATGTCTTATAATTCCTATGGTGTTGTATATGGTATTTCAAAAAATGAAAGCGTGTCTTTATAGTGAAGATTTCATTATAAGAGTGCAATGTCAGGTTATAGATTTTATGTTTATCATGATCTGGAGTAATTATTGGTTGAAGCCTTTTGACGTCTAGTCTTGTTCTCTCAAAGTTTATCTATGGTGTGCATTTGAGTAGTAGAATTTGAACAAATGTCTTGGCTTGAACATGAAGTCATGATAATTCTTAAAAATTTATATGGTACTCCTTGAGTCATGGTTATTTTATGTCTCAAAAGCATTAAGAAGAATTGTCATGTCATAGAAAGGAGCAATTGGTTGAAGCATTGTTAAGTCTTTCATGTAGTATAATTTTGAAAGTACATGTGATATGTATTTTAGGATGAGATCATGGTAGTATTTGGAGTCAATATCCTCCATATGTATTAAGTTATTGTTGATCCAGGTCCTCAAGGTTTTATGAGGTCAATTTTATATGAAGGAAGTGTCAAATAAGATTCACAACATATATTGTTAAGTATTATGCTACAAATTCAAAATCATATCTGTAGTAGGTTGGAAAATCGTGAGATATCATGTGGTTATAGCCTTGTTTGAGTATACTGGGTCAGTTATTTTTTCATCCTATTATGTATTGTATCTAAATTCCTCACTGTTTTCATAAATCCTTGAAAGATAATGATTTTATATGGCTTAATGTTGTCCTAAAAGAAAGAGGTTTAGTGTTTGAACAATGATCATGTGTTGAATAAGGAATACATAAGATATATGTCAATTGTGAATGCACATATGTCATAATACTCAATTAGGGAATAGGGATGTAGTCCAAATATGGCTCATCATAATCCTTAAAGTCCTTAAAATATGTGCTAGAGGTTTAACTAAATACTAGTTGTGAGAAGGGAGTCAAGTTTTCATTTATCTTGACCAATCAAATGACAGTGTGAGGTAATGAATCTCAGAGATATCTATAGGAATATAAAAGGACTACTAGACCAAGGGGAGAAATTTATTGACCCTCTAAATGAGTGCAATGTGTCAAAAGGATGAAATTGAAAATTTGCAGGGTGTGTATGGAGGATTTCATACTCTTTTAATGAAGGATGCATGACATTAGAGTTCATTGACTGTGACAAGACAGTGAAAGTGTAAAATGCATGCTATAGGACTGTATATGGATAGTTTGAACCTGAAATAGTGTCTTAATCTGAAATTGGATATCTAGACATGGCTAGAGTGGTAAACATCTGAGCAAGGGTATGATTATTTATCTAAGCTCATAATAGAAGATCAAAATTAAAGAAAACAAGTCTCAATATCAAAATTCAATTCATTCAATATGATGACTTGATCAGACTATTTGTAGATGATGAATGGACATTCTCTAAGTATTTCATGAGTGGTTTTATGTTCAAAATTTATATCACAACCTTAAATCTTGAATGTGAAGTCTGTATAGTGTGTTTCCACCTTGAAAGAAGTGTGAAAGTAATACAAGGAAAGTATAAGTTTGTATCAGACAAAGGTGAGTTTCTCAGCTAAAAATGACTATGCCAAACCTGTGGCATGATATCAAGTCAGTCTGGAGAATAATAAGATGGTTAGAAAGGTTTTCTTGGTCTTGAATGAATACTTAAGGTCTATTGAGGAAGCTGCAAGGTGCCATGAGACATAGGTAATTGATTTTGTCATCTTGATTGGGAATAGTTGGTCATAAGAGGAATGAAATAGGTGTCTACAGGTGCACATGGTGGTATGTCTATTCACAAAGCCACTAAGGCCTAGAAATGAAAATTACACTCTAATGTTGATCCAATAAGCTAATTAATCATGTAAATGATAAGGTATGGGTCTGAGCTCCATTACTTACAGAAGGTACAGTTTTGTAAGTGCATAGAAGAAGTAGTTACAATCAGTACATGATCCCAATCATGACTTCAAATATGATTCATAAGGTTCAAAGGAATCTTGAGTTCTTTCCACTCTTTAATGGTGAAGAAAATCATGTTGACATGTTGTTTAGGTGGATTGTTCTGAGGATGCTACAAGTAGTCTAGCCCAAAATGGTAAGCTACAGGAAATGAAGGACTATGATAAGCTTTTTACATGTCTGATTTGATATACTAAGATAGGGGGAGCTATCAATGGCCTTGTTCCAAGTTCCTTATGTGTTAAGGAGTCCTAGAAAATAAATTTAGTAGTTTTTTTTATTTGTACAAATGCATCAAAGGTTAAAGGTAAGTCTGAAATTGCATTCTTATTGTTACATTGCCTAGTGACTGTGAAAGTAGTAATGTGAAGCTACATGTTTAAATAATTATCCTAGGTAGGGGGAGGTCTATTTTTTCATCTACTTAAGTGCACAAGGTGTGTTACAAGCCGGTATGGCAAGGAGAATGAATTTTTCATATATGTATGGATAGTTGTTTTCTTAATTAGAGTGTGAATGACATTGATGCAATCAAAATTGATTACTATAGGTCTGTAGGAGCCATGGTGATAGGGGAATCTTGACTTTCTTCTCTACTAGGTGTCTAAGATGGCTAAGAAGGTGTGAAAGGCAGGTGAATGATGATTGAAAGTATGCTTCAAATTAAATCTTGTTACTAACCTATATTAGTATGATGTGATGTAAAGAAGATATAAACACTGAAATGGTGCTTCAGGACTGTGATGAAGTAGTTGATTCATTCCCAAGGCATGATAGCAAGGTAAGGAGATCAATATTTGTGTTTTCTACTATAGAAGGGTGTCATATGTTTAGGGGGATATATAAGGGTTTAGTTCATGTTGAGAATAGGTCTCTAGAACTTGTGAAATTTTTCCTAAAAAGTATCGAAGATTCAATTTGGGAATTTTTATTCAAAATATTGTGTGTGAACATAGTATGCAAGAAACAAGTAAGTTTATGAGCCTTCTCAAGTTGAGATGGACCAAGGAGAAGGTAATTTTGATGCCTTGTCCTTCAAGTCATGATTCTTGGTATATGAATGAGGTATGTACATCCTCCAAGGACTTCTACAGTGCTCCCATGGGTTGAAAAAGGTCAAAAATGGGGTATAAGGAAGGTAAAACAGGCTTTTAGATCAAAATGATGGAATTGTGTAATGTCTTCACTGAAGAATGAGGTAAGCACAATTTTTTTATCCTTGTTTCATAATTTTTGGCATGTGTGTAAGTTGGTATGCTTCAGTCCAAGGTCTTTTATAGTGATCAAAAGTTTTGCAAGGTGGTCAAATCAGGTCAAGATGGAGGAAAACAAGTTTGTTAGCTAAATTTGATAATTTTGGTTGATGTTTCCAACTAAATGATGATCCTAAAAAGATAATAAATATGTGGATTAGTTTTTATAGGTATTCTTTGTAATTAATGTAAAATAGGGAGAAGATTAGGTAGTTTTTCATCAATGATAAAGTGGGGAGATTGTTAGCATGTTGATTTCTAGGTGTTTTCATTAATGTAAAATATCATTAATGAAAAAGAGGATAATGGAGAAGGGTCAAAGTATGTTAGGTAGATTGATGACATGGATTATCATGTGGTTTCATGATGGCATGAGGTGATTCAGTGAGATTGGCTTGGTCTTGCAAGCCTAATCAGGTGACTTTGCTAGCCTAGGTGTTGGAGTATGGTGAGTGGAGATACATGGTGGCACTCACTTGATTTTCAAGGTACAAGTGCAGGTTAAAAACCCAATTGCAAGTGTTTAGGTAGACCTAGTCTAGGTGCTTGCAGGTATGAGGATGAGTTCTAGATCCATGTTATCTCACAGAGGAATATAGGTGAGTGATACATGATGTATTAAATTTTTTTGGGCCTTTTAGAGAGGTTTCTTATGAGTTACAATGTTGGTTCAGTTGACCCTAGCCTAAAACATGTAAAACCCTAAGTGTTAGTCATTAAAATGAGATAGGTAAAGAATATGAAGATATATTTGAGCCATGATTATTATTGTATATGTTATTAGGGTGTGTCATGATTTTGTGGGAAAAATTTTAGGTTGTCATAATGATAATTTTGCAAGTTATGTCAATTTTTGTGAAACAAGGTGTTTGAGAAGGTGTTTTCCAGCTCGAATTACAACTTCTTATGCTCAACATGAATTATGTTATTTACATGGGACCTTGTGTATTTCAATGATGATTTTCCATTGAGTTAATAATATTTCACAAAAATAATGGATTAGTTTCATCATCACATTTTTTTGAATGAATTGTAAGAAGGTAAACAACGTTTTATGGCTTTAAAACCCTAGCTCAAAATCGGTAGGAGATATTTTTTTGATAATTGTCCATAATTGATTTATTATTATAGTATGATGATTTTATATTGTATAGGAATCCTCCAGGTTTTCAGAAAGGTAAGATAGAGCATGTGGTGATGAGTGGAGCCCACCCAAATAGGAAAGTTTCTAAAGAAGATCAGTTTGGGACAAAGTTATCCAAAGGAAGTATGAGAAAAATTGAAAAAAAAATATCCTGGGAGTTTTAATTGATGTAAATGATAGTTTTAGATCATGTTTGAGCTTATAAATGGAAAAAAAATCCATATTTATGAAGATTGGTCTTAAGGCACTTTTGGGGTAGTTCTGGAGCAGTTTTAAAGATGGACCTAGTTGAAGGCCTTCCACTTGGAGTTGGAAGGAAATGTAAGATGTTATGGAAAGATGATTCAGAGGTATTTTCAATTTTATATTTTTCTCATGATTATGAGTTTTGATAGGGTAACCATCTCAATTTTTAGAGAAGAATGTTTCTTGTTTCTCAAGAAAAAAATATTTTTTCTAGAAGATGGAGGTATAAGAGGCATGAGATGGATTGGTTGATCCTTTATATCAATTAGAGAGTGAAAAGGGATGAATTTTATTCCTATTTGAGGTATTTTTAGGTCTTGAAAGAGGCATCAAGGGTGTAAACCATTTGAGTTCCTAAAACTTATTTATGGGAAACTCAGTTTGGTGAAGAGGAAAGTTGGTTTGGTTTTCATGTATGTATGTTTCATCAGCTCTAGCAAGAATGGATTTGATCTATAGTTCCATAAAATCATAATTTTTTGTTACATTCCATATTTTATTTGTTCTTGTGTGGTCTTGAGGCCCAATGGTGAATATTGGTTCCTAGAAACAACTATTTTGAGAAGGATATGAGCCTTCTTGAGTGAGTTATGATAAATTTGATTGGTGAAATCTAATTAAAGACAATGGATGATGTTTTTATTTCATATTTGACATTTTTGAGAAATTAGGGAGCTTGAATAATCATGTTTATGTTGTTTATGAGTTTCAATCATTCAAGTGATGGAATTTTTATTTGTTTTTGAGCTTGGTTAGTGCATTTGGGCATGGTTGACCTACATGGGTCCAATATGAATTTTCTTGTGAATTGTTTGGGATTTTTTAAGTTTTATTGGTAGAAATAAAAGAGGGAGGCCTAATTTTTTCATGTTTGAGAGTTGAGAAGGGTATAAATTTCATGTTTGAATTCAAATTTGCATTAGTTGAAAAAGTGTGACCCAAGTGAGAGTTTGAAACATGTATGAAGGAATCTATTCAAATCTAAGAGAGTGTGAAGAATGTTGAGGAGTGATAGAGATCATGTGTGCAATGGTTTTAAGCCAAGATAAGTGATGAAAGTGTGAGATACATTGAGTTGAAAAAGAGAGTGTTTAAACAAGGGTTTGAAGGTGTGTGAGCTGAATCAGTGATCTTCATCAGTTGTTGCAGCAACAATACATCAAATATCTTCATCAAAAGGTGGTTTAGTGGGTGTTTGATCATCTTAGGTGGTTGTAGACTCCTTGTGGAGTTGGTGCTTAATTGAACTAGGGGTTGGTGCTCTTTATGGGATTGATGCCTCACTAAATCATGGGTTGGTGATCCTTGTTGAGTTAATGATACTTGTTGAGTTGGTGCTCAACTAAATTTGAAACATAGCTACAATAAAGTTTTTTGTTTCAATGGTTTTTCTTACCCTTTATGGATTCTCACTTATATCTTGTGTTATGGTGTTCTCTCTCTTGATTATGATTATTTGAATGAATGGTATATTTTTTTGTGCACACATTAATGGTTGAATGATTTATGATTTAAGTAAGAAAATATGATTTGATTAATGTTTTGTAAGGACTAATTCACCCCCCCTCTCATTCCATTTTGTTTCCAACAAATTTTTGAGTAGTATTCATGGTTGTGGTAATGTTTATTCTGTTGGAGTGATCCTAGGATGAGAATTATTGGCTTCTCCGACATGGTATCATAGCATACTCCATGCAACCATTACCAAGTTGAAGGTCTGCATCTAGATTTACATTTTTCTACTTTACATTTGGAAATTTTTAGATCTTCTCAATAGTCTAGCTTGCATGTGAAGCTTAACATTGTACGGTTTTGGCATAGTTTGCAGCTCATCCTTACAATTTATTTCAACATTTTTTGTGTGTAACATCATTGGGCTTGGCCTTAATTATCCACGGGTTTAGCTTGAGCTTGTTTTTTACTTTTCTTATCACATCCTTGAGTCAAATTTTTATTTGGCTCAAATCTCATATTTATTGGCTCATATTCTCTTTATACATGGTCAGTTTATTGTTTTCAATCATCCTTGACTACTTGGAAGTCAAGATTTTCAAACTATATCATGATAATATTAGAACTCGGGAACTTTTATTCCCAAATCTATGGGTTACTAAACTAGTTCCATCCTAACTTGGTACCTGTCCTAGATTGGTGGTTGTTTAATATTGAAATTTTCTTTCCTTAGCTCAGTGGTGGGTCTCTTCAACTCATCAGTGGCTCTAAACTCACCCAAAGGCCTTTCTTAACTTATTGGTGTCTCTTATAGCTAGGCATGGACTTATTTAAGTATCTCAGCCCTAGATAGATGTGGATCGATATAATATCATCCCTACTCAGTTTTTTCCAATAAATTGGTGTTTAGTCAGAGATAGTCTATGCTCTACTAAGCCCTGGTAAATATTATACCATCCGGATCTCAGACCTGTCTTATTGGTCCAAGCAATTCCTTTCATCTCATCAATGGTGGCTTCATTTTATTGGTGTGGTATCAAACCTTCTCAACACTCTCTCTTATGTGCTATATGGTTTTTCCCCTTTTGTTGAAAGGGAGAGTGTGTGACACTATTTATTGAGGAAAATATAGAAAGAGGGGTATTACATATATTGTATAGTGATATATAAAATCATGGTATTCCAGGAATAGGAATTACAAGATTAAAGATGGAGTAATAGTAAGAAACATTGATGTGATCTAATTGTAATAAAGAATGAGATATGGGCTTGAGTGAATTCCAACACATAATTTAGTAAAATGCTCCATTTATATTAGGCATGTGTTCATATGATGGAAGGAGGATTCATGATCATGATGTTGCAAATGGTATGTAAAGCAGACAACTAGAGCCCAAGATATGGGTTGTATTAGTTGGATACATGTATTAAGAACAAAGGATTGGTGAATAAGTAACTAGAGTAGTGTAGAGATAGAATGATGTAAATAATAGCATTGTACATTTTTTAGGATGTTCCATAGATAGTAGTGACTAGATGTAGTTAGTATGTCAGTATAAATTATTGACAACATAGATTGTAACATTGAAAGAGTGTTTGATATAGAATATGGATTTTGTAACAAGTGTATAATAGAAATTGTATCTAGATAAATAATTTGGGTTTTTTAAAAAATTGAATCAGATAAAATGCATGTCAAGATAATATAGAATGTAGAGAAGGTCAAGTTTTTCTAAAATAGATTGTTGAATATGTTCATGAATGGTGTCTTAGAAAAGTATGGCAGCAAGCACATAAGTGGATCATGTGTCAATATACCTGCATAAAATGAGGGTAATGGAACTTGAATAGAGTATGAATGGAGATTCGTTATGGTTTAGTACATAAATAGGGGGAATAACAATCCTTATGTCGAATATGGCACAAAAATTGGGGAAATTGAGACCAATATATGGTGTGCAGAAGTGTGAGGCATGGATCGATTGATAGAAGTCAGTTAGGATATATGACTATAGGATCAAAGGGGCTCATTTACTATAAATAATATGGTGGAAATCCAAATAGTACTTGTATTATTAATTTGATGGATAGTGACTTCTGTTTTGCAAGAGGTTTGTGAGAGATAGAGTATCACATGTTGGAGAGGATGTGCATTTACTATTTTGATCGAGTGGTGGATGCCATTAAGGAGAAGATATTATATGAGCTAATAAGTGTCAAAATATTGAAAAAAAAAAATTAAATAATAATAATTTTTTATAATTGTGTAAAAAGGTTAAACTGGTCCAATTTTTTACTATTGTAACTGCTTGAAAAAAATCATGGTAAGAATGGATTTTGATATGTCCTGATACAATGGTAGGTTATTAAGATTAGTCATATAAATTCTAAGAACTGATAGGGTAAGAGAGGGGACATGCCCCAAAAAACTTGTTCTCACAACTAAATCAAAATAATGTAGGTAATAAGAAGTGAAGTACTCTTTTCACTTGTATAATTCTCTGAACTAATTCATATGGATCTGAGGCTATGTACAAATCATTAAAATAGCTAGCAGAATTTTTGAGAATTGAAAAATTTACAGGATATGCCCCATATCTGGAAACATGTATTATGGTCAAGATCGTAGTATAGTCCTAATATTTCTATATGGTATTAAAATGTGTTAGAGTTTTCCAATTTTGAGTATTTGTTCCTAGTTCTGAGGATTTATACCCTAGAAAAATATGATCATGTATTTTTTGATCCATCCACGAATATAGAAAATATCCTAATAACTTGGTGGGATGTTACAATATATTGATGATGATAGTGATGATGTATAAAAATGTTTGAGAAGTACATGTCCCTCATTGTACTATCATTTTTAAACTGAAAAGACATATATGTTGATATAGGTGTTTTTTTGGTGAGTTCATATGGTGTCATTATGTGATGAGATGAGTTTGTTTTACTTTGTTTAATGTACTGTCAAGATGTAGTTGTGGTATTGATAACATAGTAATTGTGTGACAATGTATGATGACTTGAGAGTTAAGATATGTATTGATGATGTAGTCATTTGTGTGATGTGGAAATGAATAGTATCATAGATATAAATGTATTGGATTCAATGAGTATATTTGGGATCTATGTGACTTGATCATTGATATGTTGGAATTAATTATATATGCCACCATGATGAAACTTATCATAAATAGACATGGGCTAGATAATAATGAAATGGTGAGCCTGTGCAAGGGATTCATGGAAGTTTCTAAAATCGTGATAGGAAAGGAAACTTATTCCTGAAAAAGAAGGAAGGATACGCCTCATATGTATAAGGTGTATTATGAGGTGTAATAATAAACATGGTATGTGATGGATTAATTCATTGGCATGGGTGAGGAGGATAACTTAACAGAAATTTATTAATAGCTCAAGATTTTTTAAAATGCACTAGGATGAAGCATGCCCAAAGAAATAATTATGTAGATGGAATGCGGATGGAACCAAAGGTGGTGTATAGTTCACATGTGAAACTTTTTCCACAAACCTTTTCTCTTTATCAACCCATTTATATTTAACCATGGCAGGGGGTAGTGTAGTAGAGATTCCATAGGGAGGAAGTGTGCTAGTAGGAGATGGAAGATTTAGTACCTTAGTAGAAGCTTAATCATGGTAAGTCAAAATTTCTAAAGGGTGAAACCATTGAGGGGGAGAATACAATCTATCTGAATGTTTTGTGTCAAAAGTGATTATTTCTTTTTCTTCAAGTAACCTAAGCTTTTGATCCAATGCACACCAACCATTATCATGGTGCCCATTGATAAGGTGAAAGTTACAAAAGGGGCGACCATTTTCTTATTCAACTCGGTAAGGAGGGTTATTATTATTGGGAGATAATAGAATGAGCTTCTTATTTATTAAAGTGAGGAGTATATCATGTGGCCAAATGATATATTTTTCAAAATATAAAGGCTTGGGACTTGTATAAGAGGAGATTGTATAGTGGGTTTTGGTTGATGGTGATAATAAGTGTTACCAAAATGTAGGACTTTTACTTGATACTCCTTAGGTGGTAAATCTAGAGCCATATCATAATAAGGTGTGGTAAAAGTAACTGAAATATCTTTGTGTTCATGTGTGGGTAGTTATAGAAGAAGGAGATCTCACTCCTGATAAAGCTCTGTGAATAAATGACATCTAGCATAAAGTAATGTTACCTTTTCCTCGTGTTTCAAATGTTTGTTTGGTGTTTACACATATTTCACAACTTGCGGGCATGTTTCTTCATTCTAGGGGTTAGGAGAACCCACATAACACTCATTTCTTCTTTATACCCAAAAAAATGTTCCTATTTCTTTATTCATCACGTGGATTTTCTCCCCTTCATTCATCGGGTTAGGAGAACTCGTGAAATGTTATGTTAAGATACACCTAATTCCTTAACTACTCATTCCTTTGTTTTGTAAAATTAGAGAGTATGCAAAACATGGTAACTATTCCCTTTATTCTATAGGTTAGGAGAACATGTGGAAAACTAAGCTCCTTATTTTTCTCAACACTGACATCCAGTGTTCTCCATATTTTTTCACAAGTTTTTTCCTAAGTCCAAAATTTATTTTGGAAGTTGTCAAAATAGCCTCAGGGGTATTTTTGACAACATTTTGGCAACTCATGGGGGATCTTCTAACTAGATAGAAGATCAGTTACCTTTTGAGCATCTATTGGGCATGGATTCAAGCCTGAAAGTTGAAGAATTGATCTTAGAACTTTGAAAATATTACCCTAGGATTTTCATAGACTTAGAAAAAATCTGGAACTTCTTCTCCTTTCTCTTAAAAATGATTTCTTGGTAATTTTTGATGAAAACTGTAAATTGTCCCAAAAATAGTGATTTTTACCAAGGAAGGAGCATAGATAACTCTAAAATGCATATGATATTTGGGGTTGAATGAATACCCCTTGAAACTACCTCAAAACACCTTATTTCCACCATGAAACCTGCTCTAAATTGGACTTTGAAACAACAACAAAGGACAAAAAAAACTACGTACAAAGATGAAAATTTTGGAAACATGCAGAGTGTGCACAAGAATTTTTTTTACAATAAAAAAACGTAAAATACTCCTACTCTAATTATTTATACAAAGGAATATAAACAAAACCAACAACTGGTTGGGAGAAATAACTTCCCTTCCTTACAAAATATGACCATGTGATCAACTCAGTAACAAGATCGCATGGTGGAAGTTATAACATTTCTTACACTTTCTTGTTCTTCAAAGTATCAGTTGAGAAAAGTATGAATGCCTCCTCAAGTTTCTCTTATTTTTGTTAGAGTTATTGTAGCTTACCTTTGGAACTTTGAAGATATTCCTCGTGCTCTAAAGTGAGCATGACTAATGGCAACTCTGATTTGGGCTCTAGAATAGCTAGATATCTGATTGGGCATCCGACTCTAGGATCTAATGGACTGATTCTTTTGATTTTTCCATCTCCTTTACATTCCAATCCATGAATAGATCTTCCATGTAGAAGTTCCTCATTTTGGAGAGGGTTTACAAGTTCTCCAAACTTATTTTTAATTTTTTCCTCCCCTATGACCAACTCTGGTTCAAAATTGGGCTCCTCATTCTCCTCCTCAGATTCAAACAAGAAGTTTGAAAGCTCAACATATCCTCCTCCTCATCATAAAGGTCAATCTAATCTCCATGTCTAATTTCCTCCACATTTTTCTCCTTGGGGATCACCTCCTAGTTTCATTCTCTAAATGAGAGTGGGGATTGATCAATATATTCACCATCAAAAGAGATAAGGAAGCTCTCAATAATCTCTTCTGCATTCATATCCTCGGAGTCTTAATTTCCCCCTTTCTTGTGTTCTTAAACCTCATGTTTATTTCTATATTTCTCAATTAAAACAGAAGGAGGTTCTTCAAATGCTTGGGGAAGTTCTTCAATTATGCTATTAAAACCAGTCCATTCCTCAACAAATATATCATTATTAACAACAATGAAGGATCTCACCTCAACTGACTTTGATGTATTTGTAGGAGGTTTATTGATAGCTTCTTGATGAAGGACCTATTGGTTGACCTCAAACTCTTGGCTCTAATCCTTGAAACAATGCAGATGGTCTTCTTTGCTTGGATCTTCACAAGGATGCCCTCCTAAGTTTTTCTAGTCGTAAAGCTCATCTTAAAATGGATTTGGATATATAAAAGGAGGGAAGGATTGAACTTATGACTGATTTTGTAAGGGTGTGAGTGATGGAGGAGCTGCAGCATCATTTTTTGGAGGATGACTGGTAGGAAGAGTTTTGCAAAAGCTAGGGACTAGGAATTTAGGCTGAGATTGTGTAGGTTGGAAAGAAGAAATTGGAGGGCTATATGATGGTAGTGAGGGATTTCTCCATTAACAAGGCTCCCTACAACAGTTTTGGCACACCCGGTGGGACACTTTGTTTAAATTTTTGTATTATTTTCCAAGTGTTCCATTAAATACATTCTAGCCACATTTGTGCCTTCACATCAGTTTTGGCACACTCGATGGGATAAGTATGAAGCACTTTACAACTTCATAGCACAAAGATTGATGTATTTTTTATGGTATTCATTCTTTAGAAGCAATTCTCAACACATTTGGTGACTCCATTGATCTGAAAATCTCATTTTCTCAATTAGCAAACCACTTTCTCCCATTTTAGTCCTCTTTTCCATGAATTTGTGCAATCATGACTTTATTTCTTCATTGGAATCCTTAGTTTCAGTAAAATTTTCTTCTAAACCCCATCTCCATGATTCCAAAATATATCTCTATGGTATCAAAACTACCTTCCATATCAGTATTATGAGTCCTATCATGATGAATATGCACATGGCCCAACTCCTACTGACCCATATGGTTATCCATTTAACCAAAATGTTGCTCAAGAATATGGAGATGAGGATTTTGTAGGTAATTTTGTAGCTAAAGATGATTTTCATGTCAAGATTCAGAAGATGGATGCAAGCATGGTGTATATCAAAGGTACATGTTAGATGAAGTTGGTTTAAATTAGTTTTAGGATGTCATTTACATGGACTTGGTATAACCCTCAGTAGATGATAGATCTTATGGCTGAATTATTTCCTCATATATCATAATGGATTTTATTAATAGAGGCTCACCAATCTAGTTGTATGGAACCCTTTAAATGGGGAAATCCCTCAATACCATCATATATCTCTCTCATTTATTATTTCTAAGCTACACGATCTCAACATAAATTCTAAGTCCCAATATTTTTTAAATCTCTTCCTTTCATTCATCCTCCAAAAGAAGACGTTGCACCTCCTTCATCACTCACACCCCTAAAAATCGACCAAAATTTTAATCCTTCCCTCATTTATATATCCAATGCCATTTTGGGATGAGGTTCATGAGTAAAAAAAATTGGGAGGGAATCTTTCTGAAGATCCAAACAAAGAATATATCCTACAGATTTTAAAGGATTGGAGCCAAGAGTTTGATTTCAAACAACAGACACTTCACGAAGAAGATATCATCAAACCTCCCAAAAATGTATCAAATTCAGTTGAGGTGAGCTCCATCATTGTTGTTAATCATGATATATCTAATGGACTGGTTCTGATAACATAATTGAATAAATACCCCAAGCATTTGAAGAACCTCAACTATTTTAATTCACCAATGTGCAACGGAGCATAAGATTGAAGAACATGAGAAATAGGGGAAAAGTTAGACAATGAGGATCAGAATTCAAAATATATTATTAAGATATTCATGCTCTCTTTTTATGGTGAATATATTGATCAATATTCACTCTCATTCAGATAATCAAACTTGGAGGTGATCCTCAAGGAGGAAACTAAGGAGGAAATAGGACAAGGAGATTGATTGACCTTCATGATGATGAGGAGGATATATTTGAGATTTCATAATTCTTGTTGGAAGCTGAGGAGGAGAATGGGGAGCCTAATTATGAAGTAAATTTGGTCATAGGGGAGGAAACAACTAAAAAAAAGTTTTGACAACTTGCAAACCCTCTCCAAAATGAGGAACTTGTGCACGAAAATTCTATTCATGGAGAGGAATGAAAAGGAGATAGTAAAATCAAAAGAATCATTCCATTAGCTCCTAGAGTTGGATTTCTAATCAGATATTGGGTAGTTTAGATCCCAAGACATAATTTTCACCATTCATGCTCACTTTAAAGCATGAGGAAGAGCTTCAAAGTGAAAAAGGTTAGTTGCAACACCTACAACCAAAAGAAGGAAAATTTAGTATGTATTCATCCTTTTCTCAGTTGATACTTTGAATAATAAGGAAGTGAAATAAATTTTAGCACTTCCACCATGTGATTGTATTTCCAAGTTGATCACATGGTCCAATTTTGTATGGAAGGAAAATTATTTCTCCCAACAAGTTGATGGTTTTGTTTAAATTCCTTTGTATTTGGTTAGAGTAGGAGTAGTTTAGGATTGTGTATTGCAAAACAAGTGTTTTTACACACTTTGCATGTTTCCATTTGGAACATGTATGATTTTTCATCTTTCTACATAGTTTTTATGGGCCTTTGTTATTATTGTATAGTCCAGTTCATAGTAGGTTTCATGGTGGAAACAAGTTGTTTTGGGATTGTTTAAAGGTCCATTCATTCAACCTCTAATATCATGCAATTCAAATTTCTTTATGCTCCTTAGTAAAAATAAGTATTTTTGGGACAGTTTACAAATTTCATCAAAAAACTCCAAAGAAATCAACTTCAAGAGCATGAATAAGTAGTTTTGGATCAATTCTAAGTCCATGTAGATCCAAGGGTAAGTTTTTCAAAGTTTTAAGATCAATTTTTCAAGTATTCAGGCTTGATTCCATTCTCAATAGATGTTCAAAATGTCACTAATATTCTATCTAGAGAGAAGATGCACCCATGAGTCACAAAATTGTTGTCCAAAATACCCCCAGGCTATTTTGACAACTTTCAAAATCAATTTTGGACTAAGAAAAAAATTGGCAAAAAAAATCATAGAACACTAGATGTCAGTGTTGTACAAAATGAGGAACTTAGTGTTCCACAAGATCTCTTAACCTGCAAAACAAAGGAAACATTTATAGTGTTTTGTGGTCTCTCCAATTCCTAAGGACTTGGGTGTATTTTCCAAAAATGGATCTTTTCAAAGGTGGAACATAGCATTCTATGAGTTCTCTTAACCTGTGGAATGAAGGGGAGAAAATCTACACGATGAAGGAAAGTGTAGTGACTAAATCATGCACTTGGAGTCATTATTTATTCCCAGTCTCATATTACTATTCATATGGTTCTTTAGTGAAAAGAGTAATAATCAACCCATGTCTTTGGACATTATTTATATTTCTTGTTGTCGTATTTTTGATCTTACACCTACAATTTCCCAGTCTATATTTTCATTTTTCATCTTTCCTATCTCTAACTGGGGCACCCAGCCAGGACTGGGGTGCCCTGATCCTCTTTGCACTTCACTCTCACTTCTTAGGAACTTTCTAGCCATTTGAGCTTTCTATATTTTTGGTGGTCAGCCTTTTCGGGGTTAATTACAAAATTAGAACAAGAGAACCATGTAAATATAAAGTTATGTGACCATAATGAGGTGCCAAGAACTAAGCACTAATATCATCACCTAAGGTTGCATTCATCAAAGGATCCATTTGCATTCATCTAGCTCCATCACAAGGCACAAGGTTGGTACATCTGCATCACATTGCATAGGAAGGAAGTTTATTCTATTCCATCCACCATTCTATTACATTTTTCTACACATAGTTATTTCTCGCTACTTTCAAAAAGTGTGACTATCACAAGAGCACCTAGGTCATGATTGCACACATAAGAAAACCTATAACTACATCGGGTCTGAGATGTAGTGCAACACTCAGTTAGTAAGTCCACCATTGTGGTTGCTAAGGGCAGTCTGACCCCTTCATATGCACCAATGACACACTTTTGTGATTCATTTCACACTTGACTGTTGAGGGAATTCTATACACATGGACACTACACACTGCATAGTATTCACTACACATTAGGCACCACATATCATCACACATCATCTACACATTATACACTACACTCCAAGATATAGGCATTACGCATTTTCATGCATCCTCCATTTTACATCTTCTCCTACATACTTCAATCCATAGCTATTGTATATTGTGTGTTGTTATACCTCATCCATGTCCTCTAATATTGTGTCTTATATCTACTATGCTACACATCTTAGGTAATATACACATACTCCAATACATGTTACCATACATAGTACACATTTTACATACTCATTTCTATGTGCTACACTCACTACCCAATGATGCACTCTAGTCTCACGGTCCATACTATATTGTTGAGGGTATATAGCACAAATGGACCACATCCCACTCACGCCTTCATCATTAAACATTATTTTTTCCATACGATATTCTTGGGATTAGTGATATGTGCTTTAGGCTATAGGGTCACTTCTCCTAGCATCATCTTGTGATAGGTCATACCATCACTTTCACTTACATTGTTTAGTGGTATACACTTTAGTCTAAATCACCACATCTGTTCTATTCATCTTGTCATGATATATGCTTAGGCTAGAGAGTCACACACACACATCATCGCTATGTCACATCTCATCACTACACACTCATCACAATGTGCTACACACAACACATAATTTTACCATTTCTCGATGACGCAATCTCGTTTGTGGTTCATTCTTGATTTTTGAGGGGGTAAACCAAACCAACCTCACTGCATACAAATTTATTCACTCAAGGGTTACGCTGCTCCTATCATCCACACTACATTCCATTCCATCCATTCACAGCATACTACATTTTATGGTTGCATTTACTCTTACTTACACTTGTCTTTACATGTTCACTTTACTACACATGCTAGATAAATATCTTGTAGTTCATTATCTTTACCATACACACATGTTTGTTCACATCATTTTCTAGTTATGATCGTAGATGCAGAGCTTCTACACATATCACTGATGCTTCACGCACTACCTACTAGGGCCATCCACATTTGTACACTACATGTGTTATTGTTTCATTTTGTACTTAGCACTTTCCATTTTCAGGTTATACATGCTTTGACATACTTGTTATTTTTCTACAATGTTAACGGGTGCTTCATGTGTAGCATTTGTTATGTAGGAATACTTGTTGTTACATTGTTTGCTATTTTTGGTTATTATTTGTCTTATCTGTGGGTCTTACCCTTTGTTGTGTGTAAACACTTGTTTTTTTGCATCCACTTCCACCTTGAATGTCTTGTGACATCTTGATTGGTGTCTCGTGTTTACAACCTACTTCTCATGGTTTATGTTTGTCTTATTGGGTGTTTACATTGTCTTCTCATTTTCTAGCTTATACATTATTATTTTTTCTTATACTTGTTCTCTACATGCATGTTTGTTCGTACTAACACTTATTTTCTAGCCACTTGTTTTTGTGTGCCTAGGTCTTTACCAAGAACATTCCCTCCCCCTGCAGGAAAACTTTCAGTTATGTAGTCGGTCCTCTTTTGGTGTCACATTCTCCTATCCCCAACGTCACATGTGCCCCCAAAGAGGGGGTCATCATTTGGGGTTTATACACGATGCCAGTTTAGTTCAGTATATATTTCATTTTACAATGAGTGGGTTTAGACCATTCTATGAACCCCATACACAACAACTTCTATAGGGTAGATTGTTCTTAGCATTATGGGGAGCAGTTACATGTTGGAGGAACATCATACTTTCCTCCCTACACTTCTTCGGCCAGTGGCGTTAGTTCACACAAAAAACTAGATACTATATAGATCTCTTCACCAATCTCAAGGAAGTAGTTACAAGTTAGAGAATAACATAGCTTTCTCCCTACACTTCTTCAGCCACAGTGGCGTGAGATCTCCCAAAAAACTTGCACTTCACTTACAGTTATAGGATATCCTTTCTACACCCTTTTTTCTCATCACAGATTAGGTGCACATGTTCCTTTTTCATTTTCATACTTTCATTTACAGTATTTTTACTATATACATGCATTTTTACACATATACATGAGTATTTGACTACTTGATTGTCTTCTCTTTTGTAGGTCTGTCTATATGGGAATCAATCATTCAACAACACACACATGGTGGGTACATCACACATGCAGTACTAACCATGTAGGCACACTACACACATTTGCATCTATACACACGCTTCTGCCCTAGGTTCACTCTCATCACTTTTTACACTTTTTCATCTTTAGTCTCCACACTCCATCTTTTTTCACTCCATGCTTTGTCTAGTCCCTCGGCACATTTGCTACATCACTCTAAATGTATTATCAAGTATGCATCTCTATCTACTTTATGTTACCAAGTTTTCCACTAGCCAACATAAAGTGGGGGCAAATGTAGTCACTAAATCATGCACTTTGAGTCATTATTTAGTCCTAGTCTCATACTACTATTCATATGGTTTTTGAGTGAAAAGAGTATTAATTAGCCCATGTTTTTGGAAATTTTTAATATTCCTTGTTGTCATATTTTTGATCTTACACCTGCACTCACCAATTTTGTATTGTTATTTTACATCTTTCCTATCTCTGGCTGGGGCGCCCAACTAAGACTGAGGCACCCCAGGAACCTTGGTCCCCTCTGGAGTGCCTTGATCCTCTTTTCACTTCACTCTCACTTCTTGCAAACTTTCTAGCCATTTGATATTTCTATCTTTTTGGTGTTTGGCCTTTTCTGGGTTAATTATAAAATTAGATCAAGATAACCATATAAATATAAAGTTATGTGACCATAATGAGAGACCAAGCACTAGGAACTACTATCATAACCTAATGTTGCATCCATCAAAGGCTCCATTTGCATCCATCTAGCTCCATCAAAAGGAACAAGGTTGGTTCATCTACATCACACTGCCTAGGAGGGAATTTTATTCTATTCCATCCACCATTCTATTACATTTTTATACACAGTTATTGCTCGTTACTTTCAAAAGTACAACTGACACAAGAGAACCTAGGGAATGATTACACACACAAGCACATAGAACTACATCATGTATGAGATGTAGTGCAGCGCTTAGTTATTAAGTCCACCATTTTGGAATTTGAGAACAATCTGACCCCTTCATATGCATCTTTATTTTTTTTAGGGTTTGATGCGTGTTTTGGGGTTTTATAGGGATTTTCTTCATCACCGATTACCAGTGACATATAGCGCAGTGTAGAGAAGTTAGTGTGACATGAAGCAAAACATGGAAATCATCAACCGACACCTCGGAGAAAGGTTACAGAGTTTTTTACAGATGAGGGCACCTATATTGTAGACTAGGGCACCCACGGGCACCCCTGTACCTATCTAGGTGTCCTAGTCCACCCAAATCACCCATATCTACACTTTTTTAGACCTTGGCATAGTCATTTCCTCCTCATGTTTCTCCAACCATCTCTATAACACATTCCAGCAAACTCATCGAATCAACTAATTTCTTTCTAACTCTCTTTTCACTTTAGGTTTTTACACATCTACTTTCTTAGTTGTTTGGGTCACTTTCTATATTTAATTACTACTTTTATTTACTGTTATTTATTGTTGTTCCTAGTTTAGATTAACTACCATTCTTCCACATTTTATTTAATCAGAAAGAAATTATATGAATGTGTTTAAGGGAGGAAAGTAAAAAATTAGTGTTTTTCAGGTTCTCCTAACCCATAAAATGAAGAAAATGCTCGCGGATTGTTAAATCCATGTAAAACACCAAACAGACATATGTGGCATGAGGAAAAGGTAGAAAATAATTCCACAAAGGTCAAAAAGTCCACCAAACAATAGAATTTCCTTGAGACATTGTGAAAGGCCACAGAAAAGTAAGAAGTCATGTGAATTCCGCTTAACAAGGGGAAACCTCCCCCCCCCCCCTAGAACAAGGAAAAACATAGGGAAATCTTGAAGTGAAGTAGAGTTGGTTTTTTAGCCATAAATTTTTCTAAGAAACTCCAATTTGCATGAAATTAGTGGCATTTGAACCATTTCTTCAAGGGATTCATTTTGGCATAAAGGAGCGCACGATTTGATGTTGTTTTGAGGGTAAAAATTCAAGCACAGGTTTCAAAGAAAAAGGGAAGTTTTACTTCAAATCAAATGTCTAACCACTCCAACCAACCAAATGTATTGCTTCATGGTACCCATACTCTATCCAGTGTATTAGATTACATCAAGGAATGGCTTTTCCATATTCCCATGCACATTTTTGTATGTCTATATTTGTATCACCTATAGTATGAATTAGTCAAAATTAAATTCCAAATCAATGTTACTAAAATAAAATGATATTATGATGTTTGTAAAGAGAGGAAAAGTTTTTGTTTCCTTAATTGAATAAACTGGGTACAACTCTTCAAATCTGAATCTAAACCTACACAAAAGCACACTTGTAAAATGTTAGTTGTTTATGGTGGTTAGGGGACCTTCCATGGTCAAATCCCTAACCCTTTGAAGGAGATAAAAGACATTTTGTTGATGTAAAATGATAAAACAATAAATGAAATGAAAATTATACCTAACTCAAATCATAGGACAATTGTAGTTGCATTTCTCCTAGAATCGCATGAAAATTTTAAGCCAATCGTCATTTTGATTCCCTCCTGTGTTGGAATGTTTCTAGAATAGTGCTACAGTAAGTAATATCTATCCTTTTTGCTTTTCCTTTCCTTCTTCAAGACTAGAAAAACCAATATATGCAAACAAGAGAGAAAGAAAACTCAAGTATAGTCTTTGTGCACTAAGATCTAGGGGGTGGAATGAGGGGTGAGGGTGCTTTCATAGATTGGGAGTGCATATGGGAATGGGACATACCTGGTGCAATGTGCATTAGGCTTACACATGGGTAAGTGTGATGGGACAAAATTAAATGTGAGTGGGTAAGGGTTAGTGAATTGGTGGTGAGTTGTCTTTTAGCTCCAATTTGTGGGGTTTTATGATGTTTTTGGGACCTTATGCATAAGGTGCATTTTCTAGTGTCTATAATTTGCAATCATTTATGATGTTTGGTGGGTGCTTTGCATGAATAATTGGTGCATACTTTGTATGGAACTCATACTTTATAAATTCATCCTCTCTTAATTGGTAATGTTATTATGTTGAAATTTTGATAGAACCAAGGAGTTGTAGACCCATGGCATGAATTTTGTAATGCATCTTACCCTATAAGTAGTTGTAGCATTTTTTACATACTTACAACAATAATATTATTTTGAATTTGGCTTGAATCCACCCCTTTTTTTACATTATTTTCTTCTTGCCTTATGTTCTTCCATTTGTGATGTGTATCCTATATTTTGCAGAGTTTTGTGTCATTCGTGTCAACTTATAGTTTTGTGGGTTGATTTAGTTGTAGATTTGAGAAGTGGAAAAAATATACCCCTCTAACCTTTCATTGGATCCTCTTGCTTCCCTGAGACTTCAAGAGAGAGTGATCATCTTCTTCTGGTGCACCACCATCGTTTTTCTTTTTTTATCTTAGTTTCCTTTCTGCATTTGCTCCTCCCTTTATCTGCCATTTCCTTTCTTTTTTATCTGTAGTTTAGTTCTTAGCATTATTTTAGGAGTATAAGTAGTGTTATTCAAAGGAATAAGAGGAACCCAACCTTCTCTGGAGGTTGATCTCATTTATACAATTCTGCGTTGTAGAGATCATCCCATGTTGGCCTAGAATTTTGAATATGTCATGATCTAGACAAGGGTGAAATTTTGAGTAACAAAAATATGCTCACATGTGTTTGGAAGAGAAATATTAGTTACATCTAACCCATCTAGATACTAGGAGGGAAAAAATGACTATTTATATTACAAGCAATAAGAGGAGAATTGATATGTGTACAATTGATATCATTTTTCACATTATCGTGTTCAAGGAGTAAAGGAGTAATAGCAATATAATATTCACAATTAGCATCATTCATAGGATGTACAAGAGAACCAAAAGTTACATCATTACTTTGAAATTCAAGAGGGAAAGTAGAAATACAAGTTGCATCATTCATATTATGTGTAATATATTTATTATTGCATTCAAGAGGAAGAGTAGAAACACAAGTTACATAATTCACAATTACAATAGAGGTATCACAAACATATTCATCACTAATGCAATTATATCCATGAGGATATATATCACTATTTTTAGAGTAAGGGATACCATCAATGAGGGTGTACATAAAAGTGATATCATTCTCATCTAAGATAAAAAAAACTTTCATCATCACTAGAATCTAGATCTTTTGTGTCTTAAGTAAGAGCATCCACTTGGAGAATGGAAGGGGTTTCCTCACAATCACTAGCCCATTCATTTAAATCATAATTGTGATAATAAGAGGTACATCATCCATATAAGTGGAACTACATTCATCATTAGTATTAAGTGGATCTACGGTAGGAGAAACATAAGCATTAGGAAGGGCGAAAATATCATGTGAAGGTGTAGTGTTTGTATGTACATTATTAAAAAGGGTATTGAGAATATCATCATGTAGTAACTAAATCATGAATTTACTATGTACATATAGCTTCTAAATATTTCACTTATATGCATGATTCATAAGCAAGAGAATTACTCATTAACACCTCTTTACTTTTCTTTGACATTACTTTTATCCTTTTCATCTTTATTGCTTGTTGTTTATTATTAATAACTTGCAATTTTGCATACTATCTGACATCTTACTTATCTTTGATTTCACTATCTAACCTGTTGAGTATCCTATATAGGACCATCCATTAGGAATAGGAGTTACTAGGTACTACTATCTCATTTGGGTGCTTGTGTCATCTTTACCTCTTTTTCTGATATTTCGAATGTTACTTCTTTCTTGTTTTATTTTATCACTCTTGGTCAGAATTTTACTTGTTAATGAAAAAACTTAAGAAAGGGAATAATATATATATATATATATATATATATATATATACATGTCTTATTTAACCTCATTAGGGGATACATGCATTCAGGAGACACATACATCTATAAGGAGATAATATTTTCTATCTACTACACCAAGGATTGCATTTTGGAACTGCATACTTCACTGCATAGGATGGTTTATTCTTAATTTCATACAACACAATTACATTTTGGACAAAGTAGTTTTATCCCACTATATTTTTGTGCAACTAACACTTGGGAATCATAACTCAAGGGACTTTGTTTCAATCGCACACACAAGAACTACATAGATTATAAAATATAGTGCATCTCTCAGTGAAAATCACATTAGGGTGACCACTGAGGTTAGTTAAACTCAATCATTTCCATTATTTTATTCATATAATGTGTGCTTGAGTACTGTGCAGGTATCTAGGGGTTACTTTTTAGGTTAGAGGTGCGACACAGAAAATTTGATGCAAATCACAGCGCATAAGGAATGACACTAAGTAACACAGAAAGAACCAGATCCTAAGCACTTTTGTAGACACTAGCACCCAGAATAGATGTTAACACCTAGGTGGCCCTATCCCCTTCTATACATTCATGTCCTTGATATTATAACTTTATTGACGAAAACACGGACCTTACACATCCCAGAATCTCCCCTTCCAAATTAGTCTTCATTATAGAATCAGACTAGACCTACAGATATAAGTAGATTCATTCTCAAAACCCTATCCATCACTCTTTCTTACATGATCTTACTTAAATATTGTTATATCTATTTAATCATTATTGTCCTTATCTTATATTTAATTTCTTTAAATCATTTTCTGAACCCGATCCCTTTCACGTTTACCTTTCTAGATCCTTTTCCATCATGGCTAGTACCTCTTACGACTTTCCTACTGGGGATCTTAATGAACTCAATTCTTATATTGTTGATCATCCTAAAAACCTTGATTTATTTATTTTTGTTTCACGTGAGGAAGCCCAAAGGATTATTTCCGTTGCTCCACTTGGTACCACTATTTCTACTACTACCACATCTTTTATTCCTCTTTCATCCTTCCCTACTAATGCAAGAGTGTATACCACTCATATTCTTACTTCCACACCAAACCCTAATATTTCTTCTCCCTTTATTTCACACATTCATTCTAATTATTCTTCTGAAACCCAAGCTTTATAGTCTATTTATCATGATTTACAAGCACAAATTTATCAATTGCATCAAGCTACTACTTCTTCATCACCATCCCTTGATTGTTCACTTCTTCTTCATATCCCTCTTGCACCTAAAGTTTATTCTTATCCACTCCCTCCTAATTTAATTTCACTAAAGTTTCCTTTATTTGATGTCCATGGAGATCCTCAAGAGCACCTTAGATATTTTCATGTTTCTTTTCTAGTCTATGTATGTGATGACACCATCTTGACCAAGTTGTTTCCTAGGAGCTTACAATATTATGTTGTACGATGGTTCTATGACTTTCCCTTGCATTTTGTTAAATCATTTACTACTCTTTTTTATTTATTTTTAGCTCATTTTTCTATGAATATTGGAATGAAAATATATTATGCAAAAATGGATAAAATTAAACAAGTATCTAATGAACATCTTAGTGATTATGTATTTTATTACAAGAAAAATCTTTCTAAAATGAACAATGTGCTAGTTGAATATGAATTGAAAGATCTCTTTATTAAAAGCATTTTTCTTCCTTTGCAAGACTGTGTGATTTTTTATTCTTATCATTCCTTTGATCATCGATGATATACCTTGAACACTCATGAGACTAAGTTACTTTCTTTGGGAAAACTCAATATGGTTCTAATACTTCTAATCATTCTTATTTCTAAATATCCAAGAAAGATTCCCTTTAGACCCAAGTCTAATGATGTTAAGCCTAATAAAAAGGTTATTTCACAACCTCCTAAGCTTTAGCACCAACCCATTGGTTGTGTATTTACTTGATTTTCTCATCCTCCACATATGTTGTTTCCCCAACTCATTGAAAGTAATCTAATTTCTCTTCTGCGTCCTCTCAAGTATGATCTGAATAGGCCCCATGGTAGGAATTTTTATGAGCATACACATTTTGATTATTATAGATGAAATGAACATTCTACCAACAAGTGTTTCAAGCTTCACCATTTGATTCAAGATCTCATTGAAAATAATGATATCTAGTTTCCTGAATCCATTACTCCCACTTTGAAATCTACTAATGACAATGAAAAGTTAAAAATATTCAATGACCCATTACCTAAGCATGAAAAATTATCCCATGAGTCATGTTCTAATCATACTTACCACACATTACCTTCTCCTGATTCTTCAGATCATCCCCTTGGATTCATTATTGGTGCTACTAATTTCCCATCACATACTATCACTTTCACTAAGGTTGATTTTCATGCCTCATTCTCCTTCCATAGATTACTTATCGATGTTTAATTAGGGCCTTGTGTCGTTAACAATGTTATGGTACATCCTATATTCAAATCCAATGCATTCTCATTATCTTTCTTGTATTCTATCGGCTTCCCTCCATCTCAGATGACACGCATGTCTCCCACTTCTCATGGCCATATTATTCTACCCATTATTGTTGGGACTCTTACTATTTCTATGTCATTTACTATTGGCTATACTGGTATGCATTTTGACATGATCTTAGGACTCCATTTTCTTCAAATTTTCATATGTGTATCTTATATTGTTCACATCTTATCCATGATAAACATCTTATCACTATTTAAGCCATTCCACCATAAACGCCTTTTTCCTTGGCTCCTTCGGAAATCCCATGATTAGTTGCTCCTACTCCTAGTTCATCTTCTCCTATTCATGATGGATCTTTATCCTTGATGCTTCCTATGGTATTTGGATCCCTTGCTCCTCATGTGGCACCTTTTACACATCCATCTCAACTAACTTCATATATGACTACTACTCATCGTCCCTGTCACTTATATCGATTCCATAGCCCACCTCATAAGAACACTTCTTCACATATGGAACATGCTTCACTTACTCCATCTAGACATGTTTCACTCTCTATTTCTCTGCATGCTCGATCTAGAAATATTTCATATATTTGGCCCAATACACTCTCTCGTGACCATCAAATCCTAGATCATGTTCACATACATACTTCTTTGACATTAGATCATCGTAGTCCCTTTCCTGTTACTATTGTTACATATAACCTTTTGGCATTCACATTACAGGGCATCCTAATTCCCCCGCACCATCTGATAACACTCTTGTTCTTTGTTCATACTTTACTGTTGAGTTTTTCTTCATATGGACCTCAGTTTTCACACACCACACCAGAGGGCGTCCTTATTCCTCCCTTTTCATTGATTTTATTTCACATATATACATTAAAAAAACCAAAAACATTAGCTTAGCTATTGATTGGACGCATTCTTCCTTTGTTATACTACTCTATGTTACACCTTTTATTAACCGTATACTACGGTTCATATCATGCTTTATCATTATTCATACACGCATGCATGTACACATGGTATCTTGAGGTGAATGTAGGTCACTTACATGTTGTCACATGATGTATTATGCTTGGTCATGCCCATTACCAATCTCGTTGAGGCTCTTGGGGGCATCTACCTTTCCTCACTTACTATCAAGTTCTATCATTGCTATATTTCATATTTTCATTCCTATATTCATATATCACATTCTAACATACTATTTATCTTCTCTAACATGTTAGTGGGTGTGTCATGTGTAGAATTTTCCTTGTAGGAATCCTTCTAATCATTGCTACATGATTTTCTTGCACCTTATTTTTCATTATTTGCAGATATGCCTTGTGTTTGCTTGATTTCCTTGTTTGTGAAAGTCTTGATGGCTATGATTGTCATGTGACATCCTGAGTAGTGTCCCATGTATTCAAGAAACTACTTTATGGGTCATTTATTTATTTTTCCTATATTCCTTTATGATTCAAAAATGGATCTCAAAATACCCAATTATATGTATTCAAAATTTCATACTTGTAGTGCATCCCCTCAGCATGCTTATTATATAAGAAAATGGTCAAGTCAGGATGATGGTAATCCGGATACCTTTGAATGACAAGAAGAGGCCTTTTTTTGTTCTATTTATTTTTGTGTGATGGTTACGAAACCTCCCTGACAGTTATGTAATTGTTACTCTTCACATAGTGGTGGTTGTGTAACTGTCATGGTGGTTGCATAACCGTCATGGTGGTTACACAACCATCGCCTGTAGGGACTAGAAGTTGTGCAACTAGCACTCTATTTTCACCAGTGGTCTTGTCCCTGACAATTCCAAAATGGGAATATGATAACTTACAAATGCTTGGACTTCCCATAGAAGTTTTTTTGTTTCTCTCCATCCGTGGGAAGAGAAACTATAAATACAGGTTCATGTATTCACTCAAGCAAGTGATTTAGAGTGAATTCAAGTGTGAGAAAAGAGGAGAAGTTAGATTTCTTTCTTGTTTTATTCATTTACAATTAAAGTTCTTCATTGTTGAGGATTGTAAGAAAGAAAATACAATTAGAAGTAATTTGAATCCTTCTTGAAGGCCATTCCTTGGGAGTAGAATTGTATTTTGTAGTATTACATAGTGAAAGGGGGAAATTTCTTACCCAACTGGATTTTTTCCCACATTTTTTTTCTCCAGGATAAATCTTATGTCTTCTTTGTCTTCTATCTTTCAAATTTTTAGTATCTTTTGAAGTTTTAATTAACATTATATTGGTTAAAAGGAACTTAGTCAATTTATCATTCATTTTCACTAGAATAGGATTTGTTTATTGTTCAAAAGTGGTAGTTTATGGATAATATTGGTATCATAGTAGTTAAGATCAAATTGTTTTTTTGTGGTTTAATTTATGTTGAAAATTTTAGTCAAATGCCCCTTACCTGAAAGGGAAGTGAAAGAAGTGAAGGTATCATCATTCCTTTTGAAGTAGATATCTCCACCAAAAATTGGAAGCAAGGAATCTTAGACATGTCTCATAGAGAAGATGTAGGTGAGACTGAAGAGGAATGTTTCTAAAATTTAGAGGCAGATGTAGCAATTCTATCTAAAGATGTATGCAATATTTTCTTGTCTATGGTGAAATTAGATTCCATCATGGGATTGCTCATAGAGAAGCTTGGTGTCGTAAATAAGGCATTAAGAGGCCATAAGGAAGATACTCATGATTATGAGGAAGAGTATCCCCCTACCAACGTTATTCCTCATCCATTCAAAGAAAAGGTGAAGATATAAAGTCGACCTTGTAATGGGGATGTGAATGTCGAGAAGCTAGACCATTGGCTAGCTCAACTAGAGGTACATTTCAGTTTGCATCAAATCAATGAGATTCACCAAATTTCATTTGCAAGGTTAAAATTAACCAATCATACTTTAACTTGGCTTGAAAGTTATGTCCATTCTTTAGTTTTTAATAAGCTTCCTCCTATTACTAATTGGGAACAAATTTAAGAAGCTAATCAAAAAGTAATTATATCCTATTTTTTATGAGGAAGAGAGGTCCATGTATTGGAAATATCTCATGCAGAAGCAAGGCTAGAACATGCAAGAGTACACTATTGTATTTCGGAAGAATTTTTCCAAATGGAAAAATATGTAGCGGACCAAGACATTTTGATGAAGTTCATTGCTGAACTCTGTAGCCACTTGAGGATACCATTTATCTTAGCCAAGCCAGTGAATGTAGATGAGGCTTTTTTCTGAAGCCCACTATTTAGATATGGACAAGAAAAAGAGTTCATCTACCTCTCAGCATGCTTCAAATAAACAAGGTGACATGGTAAGAAAAAGGAGAAATGGAAAGGTAAGAAGAATGCTACTTCTATTTCTAAGAAGGATATTAAAGTTCATTGTGGTCCTTGTATTGTTGACACTCATTCCAAGGAAAAATTTTGGAATATCCACTCGAAATGACATCCCTTCAAAAATAAGAAGAATAAAAAAAGGCCATGGTTTCCTTCCAAGGAGAGGAAATGTTTTGCAGTGAAGAGGTGGATGAGACAATGTGTTGTACCTCTATCCGTAGAGAGGTATGTTTGGGTGGTTATAATTTTGTTCAAGAAAATGATCTTACTAATATTTTTCATATAAAAATTCAAGTGAAGAAAACTAAAGTGGATGTTCTTTTTTATACTTGTTCTCAAGATAATTTGATAAGTAAGGATTTAGTTGATAAGATGAAGTTAGATACTTACAATCATTTGAATTGATATTCATTGGGTTGGGTGAAGAAATGCGTAGACATCAAGGTTACCAAGCAATGCAAAATTATAGTTGGTATTGATAAGAAGTGTAGTGATGAAACTACTTTGGATATTGTTCCTCTTGATGTGTGTGGTACAGTGTTTGACAACCCATACTTGTATATCAAGGATGACATCTTCATGAGAAGAGCCAACCAATACCACTTGGTGAAGGATGGTAAGAATTACATCATTTCAGCATTTATGGGAGACTCAAAGATATATTTGGTAAGGGCCTCTAAAGCTAAGAAGCTTATTAATGTTAGCGAGAAATTTTCATTACTTCTTTTAAGAGATCTACCATAAGATAAATTCATTGCTTCTAAATCCACTTGTAGCATGTTTACGAATAAAGATCAGAAGTATATGAAAGATTTGATTTAGCATTTTAGGTAATTTTCCAAGAGCCTATGGGAATGCCCTTGGTTAGGCCAATTAAGCATGAGATACATTGCTACCAGATAGTCTACTTCCAAACTTGGGATTATACGGGAATTCTTTAAAGGATCCCAATGAGGTAAAACAACAGTTACATTCTTTGATTAATCAAGGTATAATCCATCCTAGCACTTCTCCATATGGTTATCCTATTTTTTTAGTGCTTAAGAAATATGGTTCATGGAGAATGTGTTGATTATAGAGCATTAAATAAAATAACTGTCACGAATAAGTATCCTCCTCCTCGAATTGATGACTTTTTGGATCAGTTATAGCATGCTAAATATTTTACTAATATTGATATTAAATCTAGGTATCACCAAGATCGGGGAAAGGAAGAGGACATTTGTAAAACAATTTTCAAAACCACTCAAGGGTTGTATGAATGGTTGGACTTATCATTCGGGATATGTGATGCACCAGCTACCTTCATGAGGTTAATGAATGAGGTAATGATACCTTTTATTGATTCTTTATTCATTGTGTACTTGGATGACATTCTAGTTTTTAGCATAAATTTTGAGGAGCATATTAACAATTTGAGAAAAGTTTTGAAGGAGAACCAACTAGTGGTGAATGAGAAGAAGTGTGAAATTTCTCAACAGTCACTTATTTTTTTGAGGCATGTGGTTGGAGATAGAGAGTTGAGGATTGATTTCCTACATCGTTCGATGTGACTGAGACTAGGATTTTTATTAGGTCAGTTCATTATTTGACAAAGTTCATCAAGAACTTCTCTTCTGTATAATTTCCTCTCCATTCGGTGATAGAACGGGGTAAGGATTTTGATTGGGCTAAGAAACAATAGGATGCTTTTGAGTCATTTAAATACAAGATTAGTCATTCTCCAGTTTTGGAATTACCTAACTTACAACTACCTTTCGAAGTAGAAACCGATGAAAATGACTATGTTATGGGGGCTTTCCTACTTCAAGGAGGTAGGCCCATATGTTATCATTCTAAATTATTTCATGGTGTAGTTCTAAATTATTATACATATTAAAAGGAATTATATGCTCTTGTGTAAGCAGACAAGAAATGGAAACATTACCTGATGGGTAAGGAAACTATCATGCGCACGGATCACTAACCTCTTCAATATTTTATGGCTCAAAATAAACTTCAGTGGGCTAGACACTATAAATGAATGAATTTATTGCAGAAATTTCATTTGGTTATAAAATATAAGAAAGGTGTGACTAACATGTTAGTTAATGTGTTATCTATACCTCCTTTACTTTTAGCTATGGGCACTTTAACTCTTCTTGAGCCTTTGTTGTGTAAATCATATCAGTAAAGCTATGAGAAGGATCCGGATTTTGGAGAGATATTTCAACAAAAATCTCCAAGTGAATGCTTTGCACCTAGGGGATAATACTACTTCCAGGACGGGTTGCTCTACAAAAACAAGAAACTTTGTGTACCTAAAGGGGAAAGAGTTCAGTTAATGAGGGAAGCACACACTTCTAAGGTGGTTGGTCACTTTAGTGTGACAAATACTGTAACAAACTTATAGAGGTATGTTTATTGGCCAAACATGTAGGCATATGATGCTAAATTAATTAGAGGTTGTGTTTTATGTAGTAAAAGAAATCCTAGTAATAAAAATTTGGGTTTATATATTCCATTAACAGTTCCTTCCCAGTCATGGGAAAGCATCTCCGTGGATTTTTTGGGTGGTTTTCCTGATTCCAAGAAAGGGAATGGTTACATTTTTTTGGTAGTGGGCCGATTTAGTAAAATGTGTATTTTCATTCCTTACAAGAAGACCATCAAGGCCAGCGATGTAGCTGAGTTATGTTTTGTTAATGTGTGGGTTCATTTTGGTTTACCTAATTCTATTGTGTCAAAAAGGGACTCACAATTCATAGGAAATTTTTGGTCTACTTTGTGGGAGAAGATTGATACTAAGCTGAAGAGGTCTACCACTTTTCATTCCCAGAAAAATGGGCAAACAAAAGTGGTAAATCATACCTTGGTCTAGCTCTTGAGAGGGTACAATAGGAAACATCCTAGGACTTGGATTGAGAATTTGGTATGTATCCAACATTCTTATAACATGGTTTTTCATGCTTCTACTCGTAAGATTCCTTTTGAGACATGTTTTGGTTATTTTCCTAAGAGTGAATTTGATTTTGTTTTGAGATTACCATGCAAAAACGATGGAAAAGTGGATTTTGAGCCCATAAAGATAATAAGTTCATTGAGAAAATTTAGCATATACACCTCCAAGTATAAGAGAGGTTGAAATATTCACAGGGTAAGTACAAAGGACAGTGTTGGTGATAAAAAAAATTAGGTGAACAAATTGGTGGGTATCCGCCAACGCTTTGAGACTCTAGGTCCCTCTGCTTGAATGGTGGAACTCAATTTATTATGCATACATGAAATTGAAATCCACGATGGCTAGAAGGCCATGGATCTAATAAGAAGACTCCACTAAACCTGCGGAAAAATCTTGCAATTTCTTGAAAAGGATGAATTTGCTGAGGAGGTACGAAAGGGAGTGGGAAAAAAGAGAGGGGGGTTCAATATCTCAGGTAGAAATTAAGATGCTTATAGACATCAATCAAATTACTTCAACACACATAGATATAGAAATAAAACAATTTTGTTACTCACATCAAGACAAGGTAGAATTAGGAACATAAAGTTTCAATAACTCTCTCATCAAAAAAAGAAAGAAACTTCTTTCTTCTTCATATATGTTTTGGAAAAATTTTACATATGAGAAATAGAATAACATAGAGAGGAGAAAAAGAGGAAATATTTATCTCTTTTGTTTCTTCACAAGTAGTAATCTCTCATGAGCATACAAAATTGACAACCATTAGAAATGAGGGTGCAATCACAATTTATATACTTGAGAATGACCCTTCACCTACCCTACTCATGAATTTTCATTTGTCACTTTAACACATGTGACTTTTCATATTCCTATGTGTATAATTAAGTCCCATTTTATTAATTAAGGGTGACTTATTACAATATTAATTATATTCAAATTTAAATGAATAAAAAATGTCATGATTAATCACAATGAAGAATTATAAATGGGGGGAGAGAAGAGGAAAAAGAATGAGAGAAGAGAACAAAGGAGAAGTGCATCCAAAGCATGACTGAAGATGTTTCCGCCTTCGATGAATATCTGCATTGAAGAGGTTGAATATGGAAACTAGCCTTTGATGACCCTCTGCGACATTGCCATGTTCTGTTGATGAAATTTTTCTCCTTTGGACTCCTTAAAACACTTTTCCTTTGTTGATGATGATCAGAATCTACCCCTTGTATGATACACAGAGACCTCAAACTATTGAATGAGTGTTTAAAACCACTATTTCAAGATCTCTCAAAGGGAGCTTGAGATGGACACTAGCCTTGCTCATGATGATGTATTCTCGACCTCGCAATGAGAATGAGGATCATTTTCCTATTCCTTAGGATTTCACAATTTTTGTTCATGATATTCAAGTTTTGTAACACCTACATCCCTGTTTTGCACACTATGCTCCAAGATTCAAAACTTTCCTTTACTACTTTTTGAAGTGTGAATTATTTTCTATCTCACTTAGCTTAGCTAGCTTAATTAACTCAACTATTTAAAATTAACTCATCGAGCTCAAATCACATAGCTCGCTGAGATGATGATGACTCCTCCTATGTATATAACTTGCTCATGAAAAATTTATCCTCGACTAGCTTTATGGGTCCACCAAACATCTAATTTTGGAGATCTTCTAGGTCTATTTGGGTGACATCATTATTCCCCACATCCAAGTACTTATATGAGGAATCTGAGATTGGTTCAAGGCCTACAAATTTGAACTTAATCTTTGAAAATGATACTTCTCTATGTCTGGAATGGGATTTTACTATTTTTAGTTAATTGATCTTTTCACCTTTTTCAACTCGGACCACCTTTGATCACCTTTCTCATTCCTTTGAATGTTCACTAAAAACTCTGCCTTTGCAAAATCTACTCTCTGTGAAGATTTTCTATCTATAGTAAGCTCTTGTGTTGAGAGTTAGTATTTTTGGAAATTGGATCTCCCGACCTCAAATTTTGATGAAATAAAATTTTTGATATGGGTTTTTTCTTTTCATGTCAATATGAATTTTCAACTCAACCCAATCTTTGGAACAGGAGAAAATAAAATTCAAAAAATTGTGAGCATGAAATTGGGGTTTTCTCGCTGCAAAAACTTCAGGCCTTGCATGAAAATTATTTCACTTGGGTCTTCAAGGAACCTGTAAATGTGGATGAATTCAAAACCCCCACGTTAATATGTGCACTGGTCTTCAAGATACAAATATTTTCACTTCACAGGTTACGAAGTCATTCTGATGAAAAAATGTGCCTGGAGCCTTCAAAATTCATGAAATTTATGAAATTTATCCTACCTTGATCATGGAAACATGTGTTCAATGGATTCAAATGAAAAAAGAGGGTGGAGAAATTCTATAAAAAAAATCACCAGAGTTCCGGGTGAAATGGAGAAATGTGGGGGGAATGAGAAAAATGGTTTAATGTCGGTATTTATAGGTATGAGAGGGAGAAAGGAAGGGGATGCATTTTTATGCCTCCCTTTTCCCCTTTAGGATGAGATAAGGAGAAACCAAATTTTCACCTTATCCCTAGGGTGACATATGGAACACATGCACGGGTGAGGAAAAATGAGAAAAGGGCTTAATTTGGGCTCCTGGGGTCAATTTTTGGTCACATGAGGAACTTAGCAGAAGCATGGAAGGGGGCACATTTTTCTACCCTCTTTTCACTCTGGAAAAGGATAGGGGGACACAAAAATCACTCCTCATCTTGGAGGTGACACTTGGCAAGCTGCAAAGAAAGGAAAGGGGGCTCAAAAATTAGCCAAAAGTGCTTGACAGAGGTCTCTGGGATCATATGGTGAGACCACAAGGCCTAAGGTGGGAGGCACATTTTCTGCCACTCTTTTCCCCTTGGAGAGGGATTCCAAAATTGTGCATCATCTTGGTGAGGACAAGTGTCAAGCATGCGGAAGTTGGAGTGGGGGCTAGAAATTCGATGCAAGGAGCTTATCGAGCCTCCCTAAGGTCATGTTGAAGGTCCATGAGGCTTAATGTGGGGGGGCACATTTTATGCCCTCCTTTTCCCCTTGGAATGGGACATAGGGACACAAAAATTGTGCCTCAGCCTCATGGTGACATGTTTCTCTGAAAAAATTGTCTAAGGACGGAGCTTGTACCTTAAAGGGGAGATTGAAAACGACATTGTTGGAGCTCCCGGGTGAATTTTTAGGCCCTTATTTATATGATTTTTACTAGAAAAATAATTTTGAGAAGGGTGGTATGTGTCTCAAGGTCTAATTCATATTTAAACCATCTGAAAATGTCCTTCTTGATCATAATCGTCAGTTATACTTCTGAAGAATGAGTTATGGAAAGATATGCATGGGTGTTGTGAAAAATGTGATATTACCAACTTGTAGATCATTGAATTATATTTCCATTTATTTATTTTTGACCTCCAACTCATTCTGGAGCTCCCAAAATTATCTCCTGAAGTTCAAGTGTTTTTTCACAGTGCAAGCTCCTTTGGCCTCAAAAACCTGTTTTGTCGAACTAGATCCTAAACCTCTGGATATTTCCAAAATATCCATATATCAATTGCACAATGATCCTAGTTCATGAATACACCTCCTTGGTCAATTTTGGACCTCCAATATGCTCCAAAGAATATGCACCAGCCTTATAAAAGCCAGAAATAGCCCTTCCTACGCATGCCGAAAGATCTACTTTAAAATGCATTATCAAAAGACTCATTTAAACCTTTTTTCTTCTTTTCCACACATGGGTGGGGTGGGAACACTGGCATTGACATTACATGGATGAGAGATAATCTTAGCACAGGGGATGGGGTAACCTGGAGAGGTGTCGGGGAAGGTTTACAATGAAAATTTTTCAACACTAAGGTAAAGTTGTCTTGTTTTCAAGTGATTTTTTCCATTGCAAAAACACATGATAACACACAGCATGATCAGCATATAACTAGGAATTTTTTCCTTGTTGGTGATGCAGTATGGTTGTACTTGAGTAGAGAAAGGCTATAGGAAAAGCTAAGAAACTCAAGCCTCTTCGATATGGCCAATTTAAAATTCTAGAACAATTGGGTAAGATTGCATTTCACTTAGATTTTCCTCCTTCTATGAGAACCTATTCAATTTTGAATGTTGCAAATTTACAACTCTTTGCATCCTCTGTGTTAGATCAAGAAGAAGAGGGTTTATTTCTACCATATATTGAGGATATTTCTCTAGAAATTCATTTAGAATTGGAGAAAGATGTAATATTACAGCGAAAAGAGGAGACAATTCAACAAGGAGTGCAAGACATGTGGTTGATTGGTTAGGAAGGACATTTACCTACCAAATCTAAGTGGTATTCTAAGGAAGATGTGGGGAAGAAATTTCCTCACCTCATCCGTCCTTGAAGCTTTTAGGGACTTAAAAGCATCAAATTGGGGAGGTATGATCCAAAAATGGATCTGAAAAATACCTAATTCTATGTATTCTCAATTTTAAACTCGCAGTATATCCCCTCGACATGTTTATGATATAGGAAAATGGTCAAGTCTAACTGATGGTGATCTAGACACCTTCGAATGAAAAGAAGAGGCCATTTTTTGTTTTGTTTTTTTTATTTCTGTGTGATGGTTATGGAACCACCCCGACGGTTATGTAACTTCTTATATTCACATAAAAACAATTACACAATCACCACGACAGTTAAACACAACTGCTACCTATAAGGACCAATGATTTTGTAACTGCCGCGGTGGTTATGCAACTATCATTGTGCTTTCACCAGCGGTCCTGTCAGGATGACATTGCCAAAATGGGAATATGAGTAGTCATAACTGTTTGGACTTCCCATAATGGGTTTTTTCACACTTCCCTCCATCCTTGGGAAGAGAAACTATAAATAGAAGTTTGTTTATTCATTAAAGAAAATTTTTTGGAGTGAATTCAAGTGTGAGAAAAGAGGAGAAGTTGGAGTTCTTTCTTGTTTTATTCATTTACAGTTTAAGTTCTTCATTATTGAGGATTGTAAGAAATCAAATACAATTAGAAGTAATTTTAATCCTTCTTGAAGGCTGTTCTTTGGAAGTAGAATTGTATTTTGGAGTATTACGTATTAAAATGGAGTTAATTTCTTACATAGTTGGAGTTTTACCCACATTGGGTTTCTCTAGGATAAATCTTGTGTCTCATTTTTATTCTATTTCTCAAATTTGTAGTATTTTGTGAATGTTTAATAGACATTATATTGGTTAAAATCAACTTAGTCAATTTATCATTCTTTGTCACTAGAACAAGATCTGTTTATTGTTTAAAAGAGGTAGTTTATGGATCACTTTACTAGTTACTATTTCAATGTGCATTGCTTGTTTATCACTAACACTTGTATGCTAGCATTTTACCTTATTTTTTATGTATGGTAACTACCATGCATAATCATTATTCCACCTGTAGGATTCCTATATCATATGTGCACATCAATTTTAGTCTCCCTCATTTGGGCTACATTTGCATTTGTTCATCTCATGCACTCCAAACAAAAAAATATTAGGTGAACCTTTTAACCCTCCCAACAGTCATATAACATAATTACATAAACACAAATACTATGAATAGAATAGAAATCAGTTACATAATAGGTCTAGAAACATGCTTGACCAAAAAAATTAGCATGGACACAAGCACCTAGAAAAAACAAGAATGATTGGGTGTTAGTGTCTCAAATGGGCGGTCATGTCCTAGGGGGAAAACGATTACATAACATTTTCAAAAGTTGCTTAGTCATGGTTTTCTTCGGTTTCAGCAAATACATAACCAATTTAAGATTGCAATCAGTCACTAATAGGAACTAACTACTAATCCAAGAACCAAAGAAGGAACTAAATAAGGGAATGAAACCTAGGGCATATGCAGGATAGTGATATTCCTAGTTCCTTTGTGTCACCCAAAGAAAGTTACAAATTGGGTTTGTGATCATCTACAGTATAACTTATATTTAGGGAATCATTAACGATTGGAGGGAAAAATATATCACTCTCCTAATACATTTTCCCTTAGCGGCAATAGGATGCCTGAATCTAAATTTTGGCATCATGACACTAAAATCCCTAATTTGGCGATAGGATGGCCTAATCCTTCATGTTATTCTAACCATTTGCTAAGCATTGGGTCCACAAGAAGGAAAAAAATTATATGCCTTTCTCTTTCAACACTCTAGGTGTACTCTAACCCCTTGGTTTAGCTTTTTCAATACTCATTTCCATTTTTACATATTTTCCAAGTTAAATTTCAATTACATTTAACAAGAGAATTGACTACACTTGTTTTCTTTTCTAGGGCATATCTTATCCTAACAAAGGCAAAGAACACAAGCAACCATGAATAAAATCTCAAGCACATTCTATAAAATCAAAATACACACACACACACATCACTATCACTCCACGCACGCAAAGGTCACCCTTAGGATATTTATCATTCCCTCTCCTTATAATTCCATGGTACACATCTTACACTATTCCATTCATCATGTTACAACACTCATTCAATACAATATTGGATACAATCTTCTTTTGACTCTCCAAGGTACACTTTTATATTCTACTTTATACTACTGAATCCTTATTCACCAGCATAAAGTGGGGGGAAAGTTATTCACTAAATCAAGCACTTACTATGTACATATAGCCTCTAAATATTTCATTTATATTCATGATTCATGAGCAAGAGAACTACTAATTAACACCTCTTTACTTTTCTTTGAAATTATTTTTATCCCTTTCATCTTTATTGCTTGTTTTTTATGATTGATAACGTATAGTTTTGCATACTATCTGATATCTTACTCAACTCTGAATTCATTTTCTAACCTTTTAATCATTCTATACATGACCGTCCATTAGGGACAAGAGCTTCTGGGAGTTATTTTCCCCTTTGGATTCATGTGTCCTCTTTACCTTATTTTGTGATCTTTCAAATTTTACTTCTTTCTTGTCTTCTTTTATCATTCTTTGTCATCCTTTTACTTTTTAATGAAGAAACTTAAGCAAAGGAATCATATGTATACATGTATTATTTAACATCATTAGGGGGGAAAACATTCAAGAGATACATACATCTACAAGGAGCTAATATTTTATATCTACTACACTAAGGAGTGCATTTTGGCACTACATAGGAGAGTTTATTCTGAATTCCATACCACAAATTTTCATTTGGGATAAATTATTTGTGTCCCTCTATCTCTTTGTGTGACTGGCACTAGTGCATCCTAGCTCAAGGGACACTATTTCAATCACACACACATAAGAACTACATAGATCTAAAATATAGTGCAACGCTCGGTGACAACCACATTGGGGTGACCATCGAGTTCAGTCCGACTCAAGCATTTACATTAATTTATTTATCTAATGTGTTCTTAATCACTATGTAGGTATCTAGGGTTTATTTTGTAGGTTACATGTGTGACACAACAAATCTAATGTGACACACAGCGAACAAGGAGTGACACTAAACAACATAGAAAGAACCAGATCCTAGTCTTTTCTGTAAACACCAATGCCCAGAACAGATTCTAGCACCTAGATGGTCATATCCCCTTCCATGCGCTCATGTCTCTGAGATATTCACTTTCCATAATCAAACATAAATCTTGCACATTCTAGAATATCCCCTTCCAAATCAGTCTCCTATCCAGAATTAGTCTAGACCTATAACTACAAGTTGATTCATTCTGAAAACCCTATCTATCACTCTTGCTTACATGATCTTGCTTGAATATTCTTGTATCTATTTAATCAACAAAATATCCTTATTTTAGATTTAATTTCATTAAATCACATCCAAAAGAGATCCTACACAAGGCATTCCTACTTTAGAATCTCAACGAGAAGGCCTGGGAGATGTGTAAAAACTTGGTAAAAAAATTGGATTGATTGGTAGTAAGAAGATGAATAACAAGTAGGGATCAAATCATAAATCAGCATATGAAGAAAGAGTGGGACTAGTAATAATCTCTAAGTGTGGGATAGCCTCACAACCAAAAATATTATTTGAAAACTAAGCACTGGAACCATCTGCTAGGGTATGGAGAACAAGAATAGGATGAAAAGATCAACAGAATTTGCAAATCCAAAAGTGGTATGGACCTGATTAGAAGAATGGTAACCCTTATGATTTTGTAAATCCATATGGTGTAAGTCATGATTAAAATAATAAATATGACAAACCAAATCGTGCACATGTACACAACCCTAGGGTTTTAGAAATTAGAAGGCCCAATCAAAGAGACTACACAAGACCTTAAATTAGGTGGAGGGTTCAAACAAAAGCGGGTTCACCAAAATTTATCAACCCTAATTAAAATTTTGATTATTTTGGAGTTGAATAATAAATGTAATTGGTTATAAATATATTTGAACATTATATATTACATATTATAGATATATAATAGCATTTACATATTTTCAATGGAAATTATGATATTTGCAAGCATGCCAAACTGATATATCAAATAAATTAGTTGATATTAGAGGTTTTTTGAATTGTGTCACCACCATAACTGGGAACTTCAACATGCAATATTATGGATGAACCCATATCGACTATTCTTTTCCAATACTCTTGATTACATGACCATACATAAGGGTTGGGACTAGATTACACAAACTTACCCTTCCCTACTTTTTGGACCATTAGCTCTTCGGAATCTGATATTTTATAGGTTCTTTTATTATCACTTATTTCACACTTTTATATTTTTAGATCCTCCTATAACCCTATATTTCACACTTGAACTAAAAAAAATACCTAGTTATCTGTCAACGCACTCAAGCAATCCTTAGATCTTAAAAAAATATATGCAAATTTTTTAGTCTAACTAACATCACTGGTCACCTCGTATTGAATTTAGTTTGAGTTCAAATTTTAAAACACGTGATAATATTCATTTTTTTATTACAATAATATATAGGAGGATGAACTCCTAATATGGAGGAGTCATGTTTTAACTTGTACAACAAACCACTATATTAGGTGAGTTGTTTAAACAACTCATGTAACACTAATAACTTATATTAGTGTATTGTTACACTAATATATTCCACACATTAACATGATATTTACCCATACAATATTAATGAATCACTAATATTCCTCACATTCCCCCTTAGTTCGAACACGGGGGGAAACACCATCTTCAACCAAGCAGCAAGCCGCTTCGTAGCTTGCACATGGTCTCGAACCTTAACACTAACTTTGAGAACTACATCATCCATGAATAGGGTCCCATCAACCTATCCAGGTGAATACATGAGTTCGGACCCATCAACCAATTCACATCAACCATCAAGTCAATATGATCAAGAACACTTCATGTTATAGTATTAATGGTACAAATCTCCACATCATCATAATAGGGAAAACACAAACATTGTATTGCACACAAGAACAGGGATGCTCATATGTTCTTATTCATCACACACAACAAAAGGTGTCACTAAAGTAGTTTGCGACCTCTGAGGTAGTGAAAAACTCGAGGACGTTGATTGTCCTCCTTCCTCTGTTGCCTCCATCCTCCAATGTACGCGTTGCTAACTCAGCAGGATGGGAAAATGAAGCACATTTGTTTCCACATTGATCTTATTCTTTTCTTCCCTCCTGCAATGTGAAACACTTTATTTTTCCGGACGTCGGGTAACACTGAAAATGCATCCGTAAGGTAATTTTTTTATTTTTACAAATTTTGACAACTTGATTATTTTGATTAATAAAAAATGACAATAAACAAATATCCTAAAATCACCTATTTGACAACAAGACTCAATTAATTAACTTGACATAAACAAAAATAACACTTTTGTATTGTCTAATTGCACACCCACATGAAAACTTAAATTTTGACAATATTGACACTTTTATAATGACTATATTTGGTATATACTATAGACTCTTAAGCAAGACTTAGAAACACAATAACGTATACAGGGAAATAAATTAATTGACGAGAGAAATATTATGACACTACTAAGACTAATCACATTTTGACCAAGATAAAGTAAAAAATAAAACTATGTAAAATTTAATAGAATCTTGATATACTAAAGACAAAATTGACAAAGACACAAAAAATTGACTCACATATAACTTCAAACTTGAAGTTGGTTGGAGAACTCTGGAATGTAAATCTGAGAACTCTATGTAATTAACAACGTTGAGCTGTCATTGACATAGTCATTCTCATTAAGCTATGTTGGATATGAAAGATTGCAAACTATTGGCGCAGGTGGTATGGTGAATAAAGACCATGCAATAAAAACACAATGCTAAGGTGTTTAAACAACACTCATGGAAATGAATAAAGTTATGCAAACCTTTTGACACGTCTGTCCATACCAAACCGTATCCACAAATCTAGGATCGATTAACTAACGCCACAACTATCCAATATCCAAGGCGCCTTCTAAATTTTGCAGAAATGAATGCAAGTTCCAAATCAAAATCTCGTGGATAATTGGGTTGATGCTGAGGCAAAGTGATTTTGAATCATATAATGAGAATTGTTTGGTGCACAAATTGATTTGAACTGAACTCCTAATAGAGTAACTTGCACGTTGATCTCAGATATGCATTGAAGATGTAAGATGCATACGGGTCTGCAGGGATAAAGACGCAGCAACAGATTTACACAATAATAATTCTCTGTATATTATTTTGCACACCTTTAAATCTTATTACCCACATATATAGGATGAATTAATCCTAAATATAGGGAGAATTAAAACAGATTTTGTTTCGAAACATTCCTAAATATTCCTATCTACCTGAGTTTGGTTTAACAACCAAGTCTCACACGTAACAATATTTTAAACAAAACTAGCTCAGAAATTATATTATGTTAACCCATAATGTGAGCACTAGAATGATAATTCCTAACATTCCCCCCTTAGTACAAATATAGAAGAAAAACAATCGCACTTTTTTCCCCATCGTGTCGCCCATGCATGTTCATGATCTGGATGGTTTTTCATGACAGCCAACAACCTCAACAAGGATGGTTTTACAAGACATCCAATAACCTTGACAAGGATGGTTTTACAGGAAAGCCAACAACCTCAACAAGGATGGTTTTACAGGACATCCAATAACCTTGACAAGGATGGTTTTACAGGAAAGCCAACAACCTCAACAAGGATGGTTTTACAAGACAACCAACAACCTCAACAAAGGATGGTTTTATAAGACAACCAACAACCCAAATATCATGATGTTGCTTTTCCTTGTGCTTTCGTCTGTCCACTATGTTTTTCCTTCAGAGAATTATGTAGGAAAAAATTATCACTGAATACAAATCTGAAAAAAGGGAAAAAATAAAAATGGAACATTGAGATCATATTCCCCCCCTCAATGTGAACATTTCGCTTATTCAATACAAAACAAGGACTTTGAAATCATACTGCACACAACTGAAAAAAACTACAACTCTAAAATGAAATAAAACTCATGCACATAGTGTCACCACAGCTTTATGTGGCCCCGTCATTGGTGACTGACGAGATGTCATTGATAGACCTCTAGCCACATGTGCCTCCGTCCTCCAATGAATGTGATACTAACTCAGCTAGATAAATCTATGATGCTCAATTGTTTCCACATTGTTTATTATATAGTATATCTCCCACAATCTGAAACAACTTATTTTTCAAATGTTGGGTAACACCGAAAATACATCTGTGAGGCTAAAAAAAATTAATTTTACAATTTTCAACTCTTGACTCGGTTTTGATTTTGACACTGACACTATGATATTAACAACTATACTGCGATATATAATAATGATGACTTAAAAATTTTAAAAATGTCTCTTTGACTTTGACTAGACCAATAAAGAAAAGTAATGTTATAAAAAAAACTTTTGACTCTTTTTGAATTTATATTGATGCTTATGACATACCATTACTAAAGATGACCAAACTACTTTAACTAATAACAAATAGTTTAAATGACTCATTTAATAAATATAGCTTTTCGCTATTTGACATCACTACAATACTGACACAAATAATAAACTTAGCAAAATTGACAAACTTATTAAATGAAAAATTATCCCAAACACTATTAACTAAAACCTAGACACATTAATGACTTAAAATTATTGAAAAATTAAGACAAACACTACATTGACCGACCGACTTGACATACCAATAATGTAGATGGCGAATCAAGAGGAGAACTTGGGAAATCGACTTTGACACAACATACTTTGCATGGTTTTCACACAAGTTTTGAAATCACCACGTTAATAGCATGAGCCTTAGAGACCGATTGAATTCACACATGGATAAAATTAAATTATACCAGACCATATGATGTTTTGCGGAGGAGAAATAGTTGGGAGGTGTCGATGAGTTTGATGCAAGGTTCATTTTAAGAGACCTCTGGGAAATCGAAGGTGGAAAATCCCTGACGAATATGCCCAAAACCACTTTCACGAAATAGGTGAATTTTCTGGGGTTTTTGTGCAACATTTTATCCTAAAAGAAGCTTTCATTTTCAAGACATGTAACAGCATAGTTGTTTTTGTGCGGCAGCAAGTTTACTATCGTGTGACGGTAACCTTGTTGTTGGGTGACAATAAGGTCTCTGCCACGTGAAAACAAGGTTACTGTCAGGAGACGACAAATTTGTTGGCGTGTGACAACAAGGTTATTGTCACTCGTCAACAAGGATGTTGTCAAACAGCACCCTTGCTGATGCATGATAGCAAACATATTATCGCACAACTACAAAATTTAAATCTCCCATCAACAAAATATCCTTTTCGCAAGTCAGAGAAATATTGTGTCATGCATCGACAAGATTACTGTCGTGCATCATTAGTAACAGTGTCATGCGTCAACAACAAAACCCTTGTCACACGTCATTAAAATATCCTTGTTGCACGTCAATAAGTACCACTTATCACCCGACTACAAACTTCAAAACAGATCTACACTGTGCTCTGGTGCTTAGAGTACACAAGTTCACAGTACTTGATATGTCGATACCTAAACTAGTAGTTAGTTATTAGCATACTACCCGGTGAATCACCTAGGTTTTTATAGGATATGTTTTCAAATTTAGGTAAATCCAACCCCTAAAAAATATATACTGTAAATTTTAGGTGAACAGGACACTGACCTGCTCCGAAAAAATTGCCTTTTCAAATTTTCCTAAAATAAAATTTTCTCCATATTATGAATATTCACCACTAAAATTATCCCTAGTTTGATGCACCATATGGGAAATATTATGTGTCGGTTGAGCCACCTTTTGATCTGATTTGATGTTGAATGGTAAGCTAGAAAGAGTGCTTTCGGATGAGTTAGACCAAACTACCCTATTCACCACGTGACAGGTCTATTCACCACGTGACAAATCAAATGCGTACAAATCCTTCCTTTTATAGAAAAACTTTGACCAATGCCTCAAGCGGAGTATTGTTCTTGTGAGAGTAATCTCAATGCAAGGTAGACACTCATTGCTCAATGTAAAATACTCCCAGATATTTAAATGCATAGAAATAAATACCATAGGAAAAAATGTGAGCCTAAAACCAAGAGACAAAGGTGAGAAACTCTCATTGAAATCTAACATACATGTTTTATGTATAAGGTGCTTCAACTTTGCATGTATAGTGTCACTTTCAAGTAGAAAATTGAAATGCCTTTAACAGGATAGGGCGTTGAGGGATTAACCAAATTTGAGGAGGAGATATACAAGTTTGCATCGAATCTTTTTTACAAAACCCTTCTTGTAAGACTTCTATGCGATTGTTCCACGTGATGGCTGGTATGCATGTAGATTAAAGATTGAATCAATTCTACATAATCCTCTAGAAAGTGCACACAATAATAATGCTTTGTATTTTCGCAAGCACACAATAAGATTTAGCAACATAAATTGAAACATGCTACACAGAAATGCAAAATAATACTTGCCCCTCCAAACAATTTACTTTCCCATCAAAAAGTAAGATCAGTGATATGATCAACAGTGAACACAACATGGAGAGAAAGATCAAGCGCTTAGACTCTCATCATGAACACAGTCATGAATGAAGTCTACCCACTCTGATACCAAATAAAGACACAGCAACAGATTTACACAATAATAATTCTTTGTATATTATTTTGCACACCATTGAATATTATTTCCCACATATACAGGATGAATTAATCTTAAATATAGGGAGAAGTAAAAGAGAGTTTGTTTAGCAACACTCCTAAAAATTCCTATCTATGTAAGTTTGGTTTAATAACCAAATCTCACATGTAACAATATTTGCAACAATACTAGCTCATAAATAATATTATGTTAACCCATAATGTGAGCACTAGAATAATAATTCCTAACAAGGGAGCTCAAAATACGCATAGGAGTTAGTTTACTTGTGAATCGGATGTGGGCAAGGACATGAGGATGATGGTGACTGACATCTTTGGGGGTTGGATGCAATCCAAATCCAACGAAGGCTTGTTATCAACTAATCCACACAATGCAAGATTGAGGAATGACTATAGTTCAAAAACTTGAGTTCATTTTACCAATCCAAGTCGGCTGCAACAAAATCCAATAAAAATGTTCAATATATGACTCGTGCATGCAGGGCATCAGTACAAGTTATAGAAATGCCCCATTGATAGATTTTACAAATCCATTATGTAAAGGATCAATCATAGCTCTGATACCAAATATTGAATTTGGTCTGAGTTCAAATTATAAAACACATGACAATATTCATTTTATATATTCCAATAATATATAGGAGGATGAACTCATAATATGGAGGATTCATGTTTTAACTCGTACAACAAACCACCATATTAGGTGAGTTGTTCAAACAACTCACGTAACACTAATAACTTATATCAGTGTATTTTTACACTAATATATTCCACACATTAACATGATATTTACCCGTACAATATTAATGAAGCACTAATATTTCTAACACCCCGTTTGTGAGTCACTGGGCATTGCACTAGATTTCAAACTCAATATAGTTCTCCTAGTGTTTTGTGCAAAGGTGAATGCAACTATCACTTTACCTAGGTTGTCCCTTGTGCCTCAACATCAATATTGGGCTATGTTAATTCATCCAAATAGAAACCCTTATGTGCATATGAAAAATTCAAATTTATTCCCTTTTATGTTGTGTATACAATATACAGATGTATCTCTTACTTCTTTAGCTCAATAGGTGGTAGATAGATAGGTGTCTGCTAGGTAATAAATGTCTATAGTGAACTTGTACATAAATGATTTCTTCTTTTGGAATTCAGATCATAATGGCAAGAAAGGCCAACCTAAAACATATAATCCTAAAGTTAGAAGAGTAAAAATGGGCCCATAAAGAGAAAACAACCGGAAAGCAAAAGGGGCCAAGATCGTACATAAGGGTCAGGACTATAGTACAATCTAGACCTTATTGTACGGTCTTTGATCAAGTTTAAATAAGAAGGAACAACAAATGGATACTTCCATATATCTCTATAAAAAGGATTAAAATCAAATCAAAGAGGAAACACGGTAGGACATCTGGTGAAATCAAACATAAAAGAACAAAACAACAAAATTCACATGCCACTAAGACCTAATTTCATTGCTCATAACTCATATACACATAATTCCAATGAAATCATAATGTAATAATGATTTTATGTAAATTTTAGTGTCTATGAATTCCTTGGAGACTCTATTACGTAACTTAATCAAGTGCATAAGGTAACATAATTGATAACCTCTAACCTCATGCAATTACATAAACATAATTCTTTGTAAAAATCTAGAGAATAGATGCACTTGAATAGCATTGTTAAAATGAGTAATTTTAAGTTCATGTGTGCCATCAAATAACTCTTTACAAGAGGTTATATGAGATTTATATGAGGTTATATGTCTTTAAAGGAATTTTGGTAAAAAAAATCAGGATGTGGTTAGTGGTAACATGACATGTGGTCAACAAATCTAACCTTCATGATCGGAAGGTCGAGGAACATGGCTCAAAGCTTTGTATGTGTGGGAGTATGCCTTATTGAGTGCTAAAAGAGAAGCATTGAGATCAAGTTAGTTTATGAAGACTTTGGATAGTTTTCCTCCATGTGAAAAATAAAATTTAATTAGATAATGGTAAGAAATTATAACATCAAACACAATTTTGATCAATCTATTGAAGTCAATATCAATAGAGAATAAGTCATGTTCATCGAACATGGCCTTTCTAGGTGCTTGAGAAATTTTTCATTCCCTTTCCAAAGAATTAACTAAGTGAACCAAGGGGAATCGGCGAAGGTATAAAACTATAAGCTTCTTGGGAATATTAAAATTCTGAATCGATGTATCACTTATCGTCACTCAAATTTGTATAAACTCTGATATTTCAAAAAAATTATGTATCTTCTCTATATAAAAGTGGAACACATGTTTATGCACTTACCCAGGTGTTAAATTCGACAAACCCTTATACATGTTAGACAATTTATAGGTCATGGTACTTTTTCAATGTTACCCTACAAAAATACAAAATAGCACATTATTTATGCATTTACTAATAAGATATATAAAAGATTAATCTATGCTTATTCAACTTTTTGAATATATGGTTTGTATATAAATTTATATAAAAATTGATAGCCATATTTTAAATATGTAAAATATGTGTAACAGTTTTTTTAAAAATTTACAAATATTTGGCCGATAGGCTTTTTAGAGACAACTTTCTTTGTAACTAAATTTTTTTGGTAGTCGTCCTTTATTTTATTTTTTTAAATAATGCATATCTCGGTTTTTTATTTTTAATTTACAAATTCAACCCACCAAACAATGGAATACAGAAGAGGCGGAAGTTGAATAGTCATCACTTCCAAGTTCTTATTCTTCTTATGCACCCAGTCCTATTTCAGCTGGGCCTGAACCGTTTTGCAGACCTCACCCATGACGAGTTCAAAAACAAGCATTTGGACCCTGTTTCGATCCACCACACGCTCTCACATTCCTTGTTATGAGTACACAGTTGAACATGGTGATACCCCACGCTTACCCAAATCCATGGACTGGAGGAAGAAAGGCATGGTCAATCATTTTAAAGACCAGGGCTCTTGCGGAAGTCTTTTTGTTTGTTTCCATATACTTTTTACAACTTTCCTGGTTCTCTCTGCACATGTTTATAATAAATCTCATCCTATAAGAAGTTTCTGGGAGTTCTCCACAATTGCAGCAGTGGAAGGAATTAATCAAATTGTGAGGAATAAATTGATATCCCTGTCGGAGGAGGAATTGGTGGATTGTGACACTACTTCCAACTAGGGGCGCAATGGAGGTTTGATGGATAATGCATTTCATTTTATCATTGACAAGGGTGGGATAGACAATGAGGTTGATTACCCATACCAAGCTACTGATGGTGACTGTGACACACATTGAGTATTCTAATCTTTACTTTTTACACAGGCTTCTTTCATGTTTTCATTTCTCTATATAAATCTCAAGTTTTATGATTATATCTTTCCATTTAGTTAAAATTTATGGCTACGAGGATGTGTCGGCCAATGATGAGAAGTCATTGCAAAAGGCGGCTATACATCAACTAATCAGTGTGTCTATTGAAGCTGGCGGGAGGGATTTTCAGTTCTACGCATGTGTAGATGAATAGATCACACATGGAGATATGTGTAATATTAGTAAGGTAGTGTTTTTACTTTTCATTTCATCATTCTAATACCAAATACTCCTATTCAGATTGTCCTCCATGTAATAGTATGATTACTTAATCACAAATAGATAGATCCACGTCCTCCATGCATCGACAAATTGATTTTAGACCTAATTTGACAAACATCCTAGCATTGATCCAAGAATATCATCAACCAGTTGTACCTAGGAAAGTATAGATAACACCACATGCTTCATTAAAGAAAACTTATAGTTATGAAGTGGAATCATGTTGGGTAAGAACCCTCAAAGAATTCATTTATACAAAATTTTGTTCTTATAAAAAAAATAGATACAGATGAAGGATCCAAGGAATTTAAAATGTGGAGACAAATGATGGATCGGATTGACATGGTTGTGAAGGAGGCATTGTCTTCAAAGAAATTAACCATCAGTGGGTCAAGGTTAGAAACTACTCGGTCGTGAAGCTGCCTACTCTCCTCTAAATCTCTTATTTCTACCCACATCTTTACAACAAATGAAAAAGTGACCTCATCTTGTCTTATTCTTATGTTTATCATGTGCATATGGACGTACTGACCCATTTGAAGATTTTCCATTTTTCGATTGTTTTTAATAGAAAAGAATAGATTTCATAGTCTAGTTGTATGCTTCTTTTTTAGGAATCAAGTGCATCGTTTAAACATACATCCTTCGTAAGATGAAATGATTGGTAAATTTATTATTACAGATGAATGAATCAATACATAGTAATAGGTAAGTATTATTTGTTTATAATAAAATTGAATTTAGATTTAGATTTAATAAAGTATATATTAAGTACAATTATTAGCAATGTAATACTTGTAATAAATTCTTCTACATGCCTATCAGCCTCTCACAAACACCTATGGATGCTTTTGCTAGTTTACAATTAGAATCATAAAAAATTAATAAACTACCGTCAAATTTAACCCACAATAATTCTATGTGTCGCACGACATTTGATCCTAGAAGAACTCTGACTCGTGTAAAAACAATTTACAACCACCATCCATTCACCCCCTCTCCCCTTCTTCTTTCTTTTTCATTTTTTTTTAAACCATGAAAGCTGTTTCATGGCAGGCAAGAACTGTTTCCCAACAGGCTTTTACCTGTCAGCCAAAGTTACCGACTGCTTTGTGGGAATGAATTCCCATAATAAAAGAAGAAACCCGTCGAACGGTTCAAAGAGAACACCCTGTTCGATTTCTCTCAAGCAGTCCATATATTTCCATTTACATATTCCAAAGAACCGGCCTTCCATGGCACATTAAACACATTTTTAACTATGCAAGATCGGTCATGAAGCGACCTCTCTCCACGTGTCATGCAAGTTATGTCCTACGTGCGTCTTTTAAGGATAACGTCGCCCACAATCTGCCAAACTTTCAACCGGCAGCTGCCTGCTTTTTTCTGGAATTGCGAAACTTCCTTGTAACTTCTGTGCATCTCGATCATATCTGTAACTCTTTATAATTCATTGGAAGGATTGATTTTGCAAAACTTTTCTCGAAAGCTAAGGGATAGACCAGAATCTTTCCGGGAGTGATTTTGACGGATTGCATGTCCTTTAATTGTAGCTGTTTAGCTAAAGGAAGACTTCAATATAGATATAGGCTTATACAACAAGTGTAAAATGATGTTAAACTGTGACGTTATTTCAGACATCTTCAGCCGTGTGGATGGCACAACGCTTACAAATGCAGCATGTGTGTCTTCACACTTTTCCTCCATTGCAACACAGGAGAGCTTATGGGAAAAGGCATGCTGCTCTATTTGGCCTTCCATGGGAGATAACCATGTTAAAGAATTGATCTCTTGTTCATTGGGTGGATTCAGAAAATTTTACTCCAGCTGCTTTCCATTCATTGCCTATGATGAGTGTTGTCAAAGGGATTCCACCTGCAATGGATCAGAGAAGGTGGGTGATGCTGTTCCCTCTGATTTTGTGTCAGTTGTGGATGTGGCATACAATGATAAGGTCATCTACTCAAAAGTTGTTTGGGGAATTCCTAATGCAGAGGATTTTGAGGGGTGGTTCTGCAACTGCCCTTTCAGGCTTGACCTAATTAACTTTGATGGGCATCACACCATCACTGAAGGGTTGCCAAAAATTGTTCCTGTTGATAAGCTGAGGAAGGATGGTGAATTCTGGGGACGATTCATGGAGAATATTAGGTTAAGCTGGATTTTGATAAACAGGAGAACAGGGCAGGCAGCTAATCTTTCAAGCTGGATTCCTTTGGCTGGGAAGATTCACTGGCCTTCTGATAAGGATTTTGTGATATGCTTTGGCTCCATATTGCCTGCCCACAGCATGTTTCCTTACAAAGCTGTACAGTGTAAGATTGTGATGAATTGTAGACTTTCAGATGGGTTGAAGATCACTGAACTGAGCATGCGGTTGGAAGACATGATGGGAGCTCATGTTAATGGCAGAAACAGTCTGGCTCTCCTGGAAAGAGCTCTACATTGCAGAAAGACAAGGAACCACAATCAGATTTTGGAATCATATCAAAAATTCTTGAGAGATCAGAGCAAATTGAGGGAAGCAAAGAAGATGAGCGAAGGCCGTCTAGATGCTCTTTTCATTCTGAGTGGCATTGTGGTATTTGCTTCATTTTGGTGTTTCGTTTTCAGACTGAGTGTTCCTATCTTCTAATTCTGATCCGTGAGGAAACACTCTTTGACAGATTAAAATAAGAAACCAAGTGAATACTTGAATTCAGTTTCCACATTGTATTATCATATTACATTTTTAATTCATTTCAGATGTAGATATGGCATCACTTTCTTGCTTTAGCAACTCGAGTCATTCATGTATGATTACTTGCATTTTCCTTCTCATATTTTCTCCTCTCATGTCCCAGGGACACAAGGATTGATCAATTAATAACTAGAAATTGCACATGAGTTGTAAACTATTTCGGAAAAGATAACAATATTAAGTTTGTTGGAGTTGAAATTTGCAGTGAAATATATGATATCTTAAATTATGTTAAGTTTGTGTAGTGGGGAGGAGGGAGCAATGCAGTACAACTAAAACATCTAACAAAAAACACTGCCTATTATACCTTGATGTATGTCCATACCATGCTGCCAAATTCTTTTTTTGTTGTAACTCACGAGTATGTTGGCAAAGGTGAGTTGATTGGGTTGAATAGCTATTTGTTGCATTTGGTGAAACAATCTCAATGGCTCTTGAGGATGAGCATGTCTTCTATAAGCTGCAATTATGATAATCCATAAAAAGATATGACATTGTCATTTGCTCAAACATTTGGCGTCCATCTATTGAGGCTCCCATTTCGGCATTTAAATGTTCCCAAAACCTTTTCAACAACCCCATTTTGTGAATATTGTGAAATCATTGCATTCCATGGGATGGCGTCTCTCTGGAGCAGTTTGTCAAACAGTTCACATGTGTTATGTATGATTCCACATTTAACAAGCATATCAAACAGGGCACTTGCAATTATAACATCCGACATGTTGTCATACTAAATGTTTAGCATGCAAAATTTAAAATTTTGGCCATGATAACCAAGCCCACCACTTAAAATTCTCTCTCCCGGTCATTGTGAACCCTTCCTCCCGTTAGCCTATCAACTTATACAATGCCTTTGAATTTGTTTCATCCTTATTTTGGCTGAGAGGAACATGCTAACATGGATTTCAAGTGTGTTTCATGTGCATGGAATTGATCCACGTGGATTCCATAAATCTATTGAACTTTGAGGTGGAAAAGTGCTCCCAAAAGCATAAAAATGGTTATTTTTGGCCATATTACAACAAGACAACATCCTCTAGAAGCTATTTGCATGGGTTCAACCCATCTGAAGGTTGTGCAGGGGAGCAATGACAAGATCCATAGAAGTTTCAATGAAATATGTGGAGACATGTGGTGTTAGAATCCATCTAAGCAAGACAGGGTTACTACAGGTGCATGGAATGTAAGCTTCAATGGAGAAAGTGATCTTGTTCTGAAGGTTTTTGGAGTTTCAGGAGGAGTTACGAGCTTAAAAAATAGTCAACGGATATATCTTGGAGTCCTCTCCATGGTAAACATATTATGTTTGATCATAAGCCTCACTACTCTCTACAATGGTATGGGTCATTGTTGCTCCTTCTTTGTGCCAAAAGGGTGACTGGGCCTAAAAATAAAAATGAAAGCAAAATTAGGTACTGAAAATGGTTGGGATAGACTTAGTAGGTGTTTTCAAGTCAAAATCATATAAGGTTCGACCTCAAAACTCCATTTTTTTCTCTTGAGGCGGAAAAGGCATTCTTGTGTTCTATATCTTGGAGTCCTCTCCATGGTAAACATATTAGTTTTGATCATAAGCGTCACTACTCTCTATAATGGTATGGGCCACTGTTGCTCCTTCTTTGTGCCAAAAGGATGACTAAGCCTAAAATTAAAAATGAAAGCAAAATCAGGTATTGAAAATAGTTGGGATAGACTTAGTAGGTATTTTCGAGTCAAAAACATATGAGGTTCAACCTTGGAACTCCAATTTTTGCTCTTGAGGCGGAAAAGGCATTCTCATGTTCTATTTTTATGTTGGCATGATGACATCAGCACTCCATTCAAGTAAGTGGCGGGAGTTTTCACTTCTGTTGTTCCTTATCCCTTGTTGTAAGGGGACAGTGGGGACACAAAATTGCACCCCCTTGTTGATATGTTTGTTTGCATCACTTAAAACACCTCACTTGTGTCCTAGGCATGTTTCAAACTTACAAATCATGACCCCCTCTACCCATGGCGTATTTTTCAACATCAATTGCCCCTTGTCCCTTGGTGCAAGGAGACATTGGAACAAAAGTGCACCCCCCTTGTGGAAACATGTTTTTTTGTCACTTAAGTGACAACTTGGGCTGCTAGGACAACTTACAAACTTATTTTTTGATCAATTTGGCCCCTCCTCATGATAATCTCCGCCCATGGCACATTTTTCCATGCATATTGTCCCTTGTCCCTTTTTCCCAACATCCAAGACGACAGTTGGGACACAAAAATGCACCCAAGCTCTCTCAGTTACTCAGGATGGTGTAAATTAGATGGAAAATATTTGTACATAACAAAATTGAGAACAAATAACACATTGACATGAAAGCTTATTACATTTTGACTTCATTGTTTAGCTCTTTGACAAAAAAAATTCAATTCCTTTCATGTCAACTAATTAAATAAAATGTGTTTATTTACTATGTTGATATGTGTTCCTACAATGACAGTTAGGGATGTAATTGAGTGAGTTATTCACTTTTATTATCGACGTTAAATTTGACACATATTTAGTCATCACATGACAATTCATCCATAAATTTAACTACCATTGGAATGTTACTTATATGCTCTTTTTTCTTTTTTCTTTTTTCTTGGAGAAGTCAATCAAAAAATAGTAATATTTAGAATAGTTAGATAGGTGCGTCAAGATTGATATCTCTCGATATAGTTTAGATAGAAGTTTTTAAGATATCTTTACTAGTTTGTATTTTGTACAAATGAATAAGTAATTAAAACTATTCCATTGAGATCCATGAAAATAATTATTATCATTTGAGATGTTCATAAATTCAATCAAAGTCAAATTCATTAAGATGTTTACAAAACTTAATCCATTTTGTCAACAACTACGAAAAATGTTCACTCGAAAATAATTGACTAAAGGCTTGTGTGGTTTGTGAAATTTCACATATTTCTTCATATTTAACAGTAAAAAATCTCAATATTATGTGTATTATATATGACTCCAAAATGATTCCATAATATGATCTTTTGTTGGAATTTGTTTGTACTTTGAACGGATGAACTTGATGGAACGGTTCCATTTTCTCATACATTAATCAAATTAAGACTATCCTAAACTATTCCATACATAATATAGCTCGTCATTTGTGGCAAGAGAAACACATTTTGTTTGAATTTGACGAAGCAATGGGTTTGTGCTCTCGGTTCGTTCATCCAGAGACTGCTCATGGAAATAGTCAAGGAAATTAAAATATACTTAGATGAATTCCGGCTATAGAAAACGTTTTACAAGGAAGGAATCACTGAAGAGTCGAACCAGCTTTCCTGATGTACCAATAAAACATAATTTAATGCATATGGAAGGTGCACCGTTCAAATTCTATTTCTTCCATGTCTTTGGGCCAAACACGTAAGCAACGGAAACTTCTCACAGGATAACGTCAATCTTCTCAATTCCATCTCCATCTCCTCATTTTAAATGAGGAGAAACCACGTCTCCAATTCCATCATGGAACGATGGATGCTTCTCAGCTAATAAAATACAGACAAACGCGTTCATTCCCTTTTAACTTTTATCAATTTGACATCGACTAGTGTTGCCGGCATGGGTTCGTTTCCTTTTACACGGAAAGTCCCGCCCATACCTCTGCACAAAGTGCGTCGTCTGTCTTATAAATACACATATCTTGAAGGGCTTCAAAACTCAGTTATAGCCCTCAACTTCTCACCAAAAATCCAGTATACTGAACTTACTCTGACAAGCTCCATATATAGATAGAACTGTAAGATGGACATGATATCTTTCAATGGTGACCTTATCACAGACATATTAGGCCGTGTGGATGGCATAACCCTTGCCAATGCAGGATGTGTGTCTTCCCACTTTTCCTCCACTGCAGCACAGGAAAGCTTGTGGGAAAAATCATGCTGCTCTCTGTGGCCTTCAATTGGAGATACCCATGTTAAAGAATTGATCTCTTCTTCATTGGGTGGTTTCAGAAAATTTTATGCCTGCTGCTTTCCATTCATTGCCTGTGATGAGTCTTGTGAAAGGGATTCCACCTGCAATGAACCAAAGCAGGTCTGTGATGTTGGTCCCTCTGATTTTGTTTCAGTTGTGGATGTGGCATACAGGAATAAGGTCATCTATTCAAAAGTTGTTTGGGGCATCCCTGATGCAGAGGATGTTGAGGGGTGGTTCTGTAACTGCCCTTTCAGGCTTGACCTCATTAACTTTGATGAGGATCACACCATCTCTGATGGGTTGCCAACAATTGTGTCTTTTGAATTTTGGGGGGAGTTGATGGACAATATTAAGTTAAGCTGGATTGTGATAAACAGGAGAACAGGGCAAGCTGCAAATCTGTCAAGTTGGAGTCCCTTGTTTGGACAAAGGCATTGGCCCTCTGACAATGATTCTGTAATATGCTTTGGCTCCATATTACCTGCTGACAGTATATTGCCCTGCAAAAGTGTACAGTGTAAGATTTTGATGAAGTGTAGAGTTTCACAGAGTGATGAAGCCAGCATAAGGATCACTGAACTCAGCATGCAGCTAGAAGACATAATGGGAACTCATGTTAATGGGAGGAAAAGTCTGATGATCCTAGAAAGAGCTCTGCAATGCAGGAGGACTATGAACCATAATAAGATTTTGGAATCCTGTCAGAAATACTTGACAGAACAGAGCAAATTGAAAGAAGCAAAGATGAATAGGGAAGGGCGTGTGGATACTCTTTTAATTCTAAGTGGCATTGTTGCATTTGCTTCAGTTTGGTATTTCATTTTCTGATACCTCAGAGGATTAACACTCTTGACACATCAAATTATCAAAATATGTAGATACTTCAAATTTGAATTGAATTTTCTTTATATTGAAAGAGGAATAAAAATATACAACACCGAAGAGAAAACAGCCCCACCAGCGTTCATAATTGAACCCGTCACAGCCCTTCCGAGGGCTTCAAACCCGTCAAAAAAGGGTAGGTCAAAATCTGCCTGTAAAAAAAAAATCAGAACTTATAAATCATTTGACAAATTTTAAGTGTAATATTTTTTTTAAATTGTCAAAAGAAGGGCTATATGGAAAAATGGCTGTCAACTAGAAATGAGATTTGACACCAGTCATAGGAATTTTTTCTTGCTAGTCTTTATGGTTTTTTTGTTTGAAAAACTATTTTGTAAAAAAAAATTAAATTTTTATTTAACTGTCAAAGTAACGTCTTGTAAATTTGGTCAAACGTTATTTTGGTTAATACAAGTTTATAGTTAACACCACCACTTCCATTGTAAATTACCATTTGCCAGCGCAACAATACAATGTCATAAATACAATACCATTTCCGCATAAACTACCCTAAGTATTTCCATGTGCGTTCATAAAGACGAGTAAGTATTGCAATTATTTTTTTCAATAAAATTTTTGAATCTCCCTCCACTTTTTGAGTACCTGAAATTTTGTATTTTTTTGTAATATACTGCTCGAAGTTTTCTCTTACAGTTATGGATATGGACACCTAAATATTAACATTTAATCCACGATATTCCAACTTGATATACAAAAGTTCCAGATAGCTGGAGTTTTTCCTACATGCCACCAGTTTTCTTCAAAAGTTGCAAATAGCCAGAGTTTTTTCTACATGATATTCTAGTAGGTTCTACATTAATCATCTCTCTCCACTTTTTAAGAAAGTTCAACATCTTCTATTATACATTTTAATTAAAACATGATTTTTATTATAATAGCAATTTAAACTATCGTACTTCCTAAGAATATATTCAAGTTACAACGATAAATGTGCATATATAAAAAGGTTCAAAAATATAGTGTGTTACACAAAAAAACATTGAAGGATATGGGTGTGAAAGATATGTCATTTGAGAGTATGAAGCAAATTTTTGTTGGCATGCAATATTACAACCCTTTGTAGTGAATGGATTTGACAAGTAGACTTGATTTATCCTTGTCATGTGAAGTGTGAAGTATTAATGATACTTTTCATGATGGAAGGGTTGGGAAAATATTTGCCCTTCAAAATAAAATTTTGACCAGCCCTTCAAATTTGATCACTGAGCCCCATAGAGTTAGAGTCACAGAGTTAGAGTCACAAATAGATTACAATATTTATCGTTTTTTGTCATTCCATTTTTTTCCGTATTTTATGTTTATTGTATTAATACACTCTGTAAGAAAGATGCTACCTTGATCGTTGCAATGCCAATATTTTGATTTCTCTCCGAAGGAGAACCACTCTCACAATAGGCTACTGGGCCTTAAGGGATTTGTAATATCTATGCTCCTACAGATGGACCTGATAGATCATTTTTTTGGCATTGACTATGGGATAATTTTCCTCTCACCTTCATTGACTAATTTTCAATGATTTTACAATGGTGGAGACTTGTAAGGACAAGGAGCTGTGACTACCCTTTTTGCTAGTACAGAGAATGTGAGGCTTGGTATTATTTTAAAAATTGATGGGGCTTACCTATTGCCTTACATATTCTTGAAAAAGAAGCCTTAGAGGAATTTTCCTTCCTGATTAAATTTTGCCATTGATCAATGGCCATTTTTTTGATGATTCTCTTCTCACCCTTTCATAACAAGAAGCCTCTTTTAATGAATCTCTACATTGTTTGGATATCTTTTGTATAGCATTTGGTTCAAGTATGAAATGGACAAAGATGTAGTGTTATAGGAAAAGTATGATGCCCATGTCAGACTAGCTTCATGGCTTTCAATAGAAGTGGATCAGAAGAAGGGAACTACTCTAAGTTCTCAAGTATTGCTTTTGCTTTTGAATGATCTCCCTATAATTAATTTTATGGTGATATGTGATTGATCATGTGGAAAAAATGTCCTTTTAGATTTTCAAACATCTTTCCCTTGCTGGCAAGTTTCAGGTATGCACCAAAATCTTTTCCACCACCTATGTTTACTATTCATCTTGTTGGGCTCCCTCTAACACTTCATATGATAAACTGTCTAAATTTATCAGATATTTTATGTGAGCTAAAATAACTCTGTGTTTTCATAGAGTTTCTTAAGATATATGTTTCTCTCAAAAGAAAAAGGAGGCATGGGAATAATTTAAATCCATTGCCAAAACATTTCTCTATGCTAAATGGGTAGTGAGGGTTGCGGAGGGAAATGAGGCTTAGATTAAAATCTTTTTGAGGGACTATATTTGATCAAGTTCTCCCTATGAATTTCGTGTTGGAAAAACATTGGATTCCACGTGTTTTTTAACACGACGACCCCAGTTAAAATTGAGGGGTCTTTTTGGCCAAAAAGATATAAAAAGCCTTTGAACTTTTCAAACCCCTTCTTAAGTGGGTGGGGAATGGTTTTAGAAATGGCTTTTCTTTCAATTTATATAATTTTTGGTGATATCCTATCATGTCTTCTTCTGGGATTCCTCTTTCTGAAATGCTTGGTATAAAAGCCCTTAGATTTTTCAAAAAAGGCGTAGTTTTTATGTGTGTTAGTCTCTTCTAGGGATGAGAACCTTTGGACTGGTTTGTAGATGAAGTATCATCTGTTAGCCTTAGAATTTCTATAATTTCTTTGTATCAACATCCTCTGTTATATGTCATACTATATACTTGGGCTATAGTCATTTTTGGCATGATGGAAGGAGTTGTGATGGAATTGTGATACTACTTTTAAAAACTACTCTTATGGGCTATTGTATTAAATTATGACTCCATTATCCTCGTATTTGGACAACCTCAATAGACAATGGAATTTAAATTATTCTCCCCACAACTGGCTTACCAGTCTCAACAAAATTTGGAATGCCAAGATAGAACTTATATTATCTCACTTTCTTTGGTGTTTGGTATAGTAATGATTTTCCCTAGGAGAAAGGATCAAACATATCAACATCATTAATGCTAAGTTTCTGATGTGTTCTCGCCTTAAAAAAATTTAGGATGTGTTTTGGTTTACCCATACACTTCAATTTGCTTGGAACTAGATACATGGATTTTTGCAACCCTTCCATTAAGAGAATTTTAATTAATGTTAGGGATTGTGCTAATTAGCCTGCACACATTGCTTTTATTTGAAATTAATTCAAATAAATTATTTTATTTTAGACATGAAAATCTAGAAATGTATCTATTTTAAGGAAAGATACAATTATTTCTCATTTTACTGTAAGCGAAAAAATTCTTGTGATAGCATCGGTGTATATGTGATTCAAGCATAGAATGAGAGGACCTTTTCATTGATTTTTAGCATAGTTTGTAAGAGTTTCTCCTTCATTAGGGGGGTACTCCTTGCACCTTTAGTCATTTGTCTCTTCATTAACCTCTATCAGGTTCTCTACTACTAGCACTTCAACATCAAATTCATTGATCCCACAACCACTTCTACACTCCTCCTCAATATAGAGGTTGAAGCCCACCGTTGCATATAAATTGTCGTCTCTAGGGCAAGGCAATTTTCAAAGGGTCAGGTCCCTACCACTGATGTGGGGAGGTACTATTTCATTGGCTCGTGTAGGTGATAATTTTGATGGCGATGGGTGGGTAGTGCTTGATCCACATTCGGATGAACCTCCTATTTTGGGTGTGCCTCCCAATGATGATAGATTACTACCTCCTCCCAATGTTGCCACTACATTTTTTTGGTTTGTCACACTTAGTTTTTTGATATATAAATGTTTGTGTTCAATCATGTATTTTCCCAAAAAAATCATTTAATAGATCGTGTATACCAACTTACCACCCTTTGTTGTAACTTATTATAAACTTGTTATTTTCTTTTGAGATAATATGATATATCAACTGAGTTCCGATAAAATAAAATAAAACAAAATCAAGATACATTATTTTTTATCACCCTAATTGTCAAAACAAAACTTAGGCCATGTTATAATGGTATCATAATTTAAATATTTATAATAACATCTCCAAACTTTGTTTAACTATCTTGATTTAAGATTTAAATTATGGTATCAGGAAAAAAATTAATTAGAGATGTTAATTTACAAAACAATCTAAATTATGCTTAAAAGCTCCAATAATTATACTTAACATTTTTTAAAAATTAAAATAAACTATTGAAAATAGAATAAGATAAAATAAGAATAGTCTAGGAGTAAAGTCCATGATATGGCAGATTTTGTTGAAACTAATACAATTGATAGAAATGGAAGAAAGTAATAGACATTGAAGGGAAAGTGCATGAAATGGGGGACCAAAAGCCAGTAAAAAGTGGCAATTTTTTTCCTATAACTAGAAAAATATGATTTTCAACGAGTAATTTGACATGCCTATGCTCAAAATTTGACAATTTGATCATAACAATAATTGTAGTTCTCATAATCTAGTTTCTAAAATACTAATATCTTTTGAAATGCTAAATAAAGTAAGTGCCCAAATGTGGTGTGCACACAAAGTGGTCATGTTTTTGTCTCAAAAAAAAAAAATAACATAGTGTCATGTGTATGCACCCACCCCCTACCCTGTTTTTTATTTTTGTTAATTATTTTATAAACATCTTTAGTATAAAGTTATCTATGATCATATATTAGGTTCCACTATTTTTTCCTATTTTATAGTGAATACATTATTTTTCTACTAATTTCCATAGACATCCCGAAAAACTAAATAATTATGTGTGTTTCCCCCTAATTTTGAGAAAAATAATCAAAAATCAAATTATTTTTAATCTGTGTAGAATGGAGCACGGATTTTTCAATGTAATGTGTTTAATATTTAGATGAGTGGGTCAAAAATTATGTAGAAAAATAATACATAAGTTTTTGGTGAAAAAAGAAGTAAGTCCTAAAATTAATTAAGGATCAAAGCTTTAAACTATTTAGATTTTAGAAAATACATGGACACAATGCTAACATGGAGCTTAATGGCATAGTGGTTTTTTTTTTTAATATTGTCTTAAAACATGTGATTCGATAGGGATAACACTCAAGACTAGTATTTCTTTTGTAAACGCATTCAAACACAGAATAGACAGTCCAAGTCTTAGTCTTAGGTAACCACTTGCTAAATGGTGGGTAATTTCCAAGCTAAGGAAAATATAACACACTCACATTATAATTCACTTGCATTATTTTTATGGAAAAACATTTTTACATATTAAAAACACACTTACATTATAACGGAAGTGCATTGTGGCTTGGAATTACCAAGTCATAATGCGCTTGCAGTATGGTTTGATCGCATTATAACACGACTTGCCATAACGCGAGTGCATTTTGTTCAAAAATGCCTCTCGAATGCTTTTTTGGCCACTTTATGGACACCCATTTTCATACACATGCCCTAAATATGGGTACGAGACTAGATAATTGTTATGATATTAATGTTCTTTCATTCTTATTAATTATTGATATAGGATTGTTTGATTTTTATAGCAATATTACGTTTGTGTAATGGTATTAATGTGTTGGTGTGTAGTAATTAGCAATTTTATTTTATTATTAGGTAATCATACTTTTGACTAGATATATGAACTGGGCCTGGGGCATAAACATCATGCCTAGTCCCCAATAATATGAAAATAACAGCAACAACACACACCAACCTCAAAAGATAATAGAAGTCAACCAAAAATAACAAATGACAACAAAAGGAGAGATCAAGAATATATTATCCCAACATAAGAACAAAAATATCATTCCAGTGAAGAGCAATGAAACTACAATAAAACATCAACATAAAGTCAGCAAAGGAGGAGGAAACTTCATAAGAAACTATCCACGATAATGACCATTCTTATACCACTCTAAGAGAGGATGTCCTCCATCATCCTCCAAGACCCATCTTTCACCATCCCCTTGGCTTCCAATCTCACTCTTTCAACTTCGTATCTTTGACCTTTGCGCTTATCACGTACACCCAATTTCACCTTAGGCCTCTATCCTAGGGGCTATGAGGGAGAGGCTAAGAAGAGTTGTTAATCAACCTAAGGCTCCACCAAATTATATTTTGCTTCCAAAGCTCCCACAACCAGTTGTTAAGCACACAAATGCACAAGCATCTCAGAAGACGTTAGAAGAAGGGACATTGATCCCGAAGAGGGATGAGTAAAAGGGGTGGGAGCTAGACATTTAACGAGGAACTTCTCATGGTTTTCCCACAAAAAATCAACATTTGAGGGATCCTTCTTTTCCCTCCTAACTAAATGAAATGTGGGTCAAGTGAACTTTCAAGCATACGAAGAATAGAAGGTCGCTTGATGCCCAAACATATTACATCAAAAACACTTAAACAGAAGGCCTTCGTAGGTGAGGAGTTGATTCCATGAACCAGGGGAGAAGAAAACTTTATCAAATGGTAGAGAATATTGAAGGGGTCGTTCAACACACACACTCTCAAAAATATTCCCGTGAGGGAGAAAATGTCAATTATAAGAAAGGAACCTACCTTTTTAACCAACAATTCAATATGGTTTACTCTTCAAAGAACATGTGGGATGTTGTACACTCTAATCCATAGAGGAGTGGCACAATTTTTTGTTACTTGGGAATAGAAAAGGAGACCATGGGAATAAGAAGAAGCCATAGTTTCCAAAAAACCATGGGCCCGAAGTCTAAACGAAGTCTATGTCTATAGAACTACAAAAAATAACCTAGGAGAATCTAAAACTAAGTAGGGAGAAAGAAGGAGAATCAATGGAGCTTCTTATAGACACATCTCATCCAAATAGATTAACCATCAATAACTGGTTTCCCACACATTTATCAAAAAGGTACCTTCTACTAAGGTCAGATTTCATCTCCATAATGGAAGATTCTAAAAATATCAACTTTGGATTCTCCTCTAAGGACGAAAATAGAACATCTCCAATCCTAAGAGAGAATCTAGGAGATAAAGATCCAAATTCACATGAGGGCTCTAGCGGAGGAATGATAAGGTCCCAAGAATCCCAAACCAATGTGAGAAATATTGAGGAAGGGTGGTATAGAAGCCTTGCATAAATCCTTGCAACAGTGGAATGGATTATATTTGTTCCTAAATAGGACTTTGAAGAGTCGCAAAATATGGGTTGGGAGTGAACAAGAATAGAATAAAAATCTCTAACATCCACCCCTTAATCTATTCTTATGATAGTATGATCCTTCCCTAAAGAAGTCACTTTCCTAAGAACTAAATCATGTAAAATAGTGGTGTCAAGAGGAGGGGTATCGAACTGGCACTATCTAGACATCCTAGTGACGACAACATACCATCCCATCATATTGTCCCAAGCACTTTTCTTGAACCCTTCACCAATACTTTTAGCGCACCACGAAAACCATTCTTGGAATATAAGACAACAAATTGTCGAAGGATATTCTCCCACAAAATTCATTGCATGCCTAAGACTAACCCATAAAGAACACATTAGACACATGAATTTGCATGCATGGATGGGACCCGCACGTCAGTGGTCACATCATTTTTTTCTTTTTTTTGAATAAACCGGATTGAAATCAAATATGGGCATGTGACAAGTAGTAGGCGGATTGGTAGGAGCTTGTGTTTGTAACCCCCAAGTCGCGGGTTCGAATCCAGCTGGGTGTCTGCACTATGTTTTTCATTGTAAAAAAACTAAGTTTTGAACCTCGTGACATGTGGCAGCGAATGGCATGATAGTTGCGATAATGCACTGCATGGGTAGTTTTATGTATGCAGTGCATTTTTGGGGGAGAATAGCCCTCACCCAACCAATTTGGGTTTAACAATAAAAAACCTCCCAAAAAACTACACTTACAAACTGTCACTGTAGGATATTTCCTCTCACCACCAAAACTACTTAGACTTATCGCAGAGCTCAAAGTTACCTTCTTCTACAATTGCACTCGCTCAATCTTTAGAAATGTAACCTCCTTGTTGTCAAGCTCATCAAGAACATCTTCCCCATCAAGCAATGATGCCATTACAAATACTAGAAATTTGTTGAGACTCCCTTTAGGTGCTTTGGCTAAGGTTTTAATTTTATATTTTACTTTCCCTCAAGTTTTTTCATACCGTTCTATCCTAAACTCGTTATTATCTCATAAAATCACTTTTCATGTTGGAATTTTTTCCATGACTCTAACTATCCTTATTCAATCTAAACGTTGGGGGTAAATTGAGGATCCTTCTCTAAGTAGGACATGGGAGTGAGCTTGGGGCTGTGATGCTCGCCCAATGGTCCACATTTGGAGTGCCTCATTGTGTTCCTCGTGGTCCACAGGGAGAAATGTGACACCTACCTCAAAGTGTCTGTATGGCCACTTATTGAAAGTGTTCAATGGGCTCAAAGGGAATGGAACTTGGATTGATGGTTACAAACTACTTATAACTCACTAATAGCCCAAGCCCTTGAGCCTTCAATATTTCTAAGTAATCATTTTATCGCCATAGGACTAGTTGATTAATATAACATATTAGTTTTTTAGTTTATTTTTTTAGTGTATTAGTTAATTGTTAATGTATTAGTGTATTTTTATTTTTATTTTTATTAAATTGGTATGGGATTAGTTAATAACTTAATTTTTATGGTATTAGTGTATTTGTGCATTTATTAATTGTTATCATGTCGATATGCATTCTATAGTGACAGCTCAAGTGATGGGATCTAATGGTGTGAATGTGTCATATTTATTTTGTATATTAAATTTGATTTCTATTTGACTATCACTTAATTTTATTTTAACTTTGATAAGTCAATCTCGAAAAATAGTAATATCTTGACCATATGGTAGGCTTTGGGGCTTTCTTCCGAAAAGATTTTTGTCACCAACAAGTGAAAAATATCAAGAGAATGTAATGAAATTATTAATCAATGTGCTATACACATACATTGACCTTTTAATTGTCATGCTTTAAGGAGCAATTAAAATAATATTATACAATCTATTCTACATTTTATATGATTAGTTTGGTATTTTTGTGTTTATGTTCATATATAGATGAAATAATTTTTCAATCAAAAAAATATTTTGTTTACTCTCCATATTGTGTGGTTATTTTTTCTTAACCAGGGGAATTTAATGGTGTGACCATTTATAATTTTATTTTTGTCACGAACCAATGGAAAATATGAGTAAAATGTAATGAAATTACATATCAATGTGGTATACTTAAAATCCAAAATGAGAGCTTTAGTTCAATATCTATCAACATTTTTCAAATAAATGATTTTAAGATAGTTGCACTAGTTTTTAATATTAATATTTGTGTGTGTTTTATTATTGTTATGTGAAATCATTTAATTTTTATATTTATTTAGTTGAGAGTGATGATGAATACCCAACACCAAACTTGTGAATCTCTAATTAATTGTTATAGCATTAGTGTATTTATATATTTATTAACTATGAGATGCCCTCCATCTCGATAAATTGAATCTGTCATCCAAGGGGGTTAGGGGCAATGGGGGTATAGAGATATATATTAGATAGGGGGAGCACCTGGTCAGCCCCATAGACATATAAGGGAAAGGTAGGAGGGAAAGCACCCCCTCTCCCCCATACATCTAGAACAGATTTACTGGCATGGAACTAGTTATTAATTACTTGTCACTAATTATTAAGTTGTAATTTTGTATTGTATTTTTTATTTATTTTATTGGTGTGAATTAGTTACGTCGAAGGCGTTCCCCCTATGGGAAAGGCCCTTCTGAATGTTTCTCCAACTATGTTAAATTTGACGGTCATGTGGACGTTTTCGACATGTGATTGAATTTGACGGTCATTTGCCTGTTTTTCTTGTTTTTAGATGTTAAATGGAAATGGTGACAATTGGTGTGTATATGCTTCTCCTGGATCGTTTTCTTGCATTTTTTTCCAGCGAGTCATCTTCCCCTTTCGACAAGTACATCGTATGTGTTCTTTGTTTTGTTTTCTCCTATGTATGTAGCAAGAAAAATCAGGAAGTGCATAAAAAAATTCTCTACCTTAATTAGAACTTCCACAATCTATGTAGTACAGGTTTTATTGGAGTGGAAAATTAAATATAGCTGAGGCTTTGCAATCAGCTCACAAAGTTAGGAAATGGAGTTAGAAGATTGGCATTAGAAACTGAAATGCTGCCACAAATTAAATTTACCTGTGGCAATATCATTTTCATTCACATAATCAAGCAAAATCCTTAAGACCAATGTCATTGAGGTAGAAGAAGATTAAAACGCAGTAGACGTATCCCACAATCCCAATGGCATTATCCAGCGAGGTTCGGTTGAAAGAGGAACTACACATCCTGCTTAGTACAAATAATCCCCATGTAGACTGTAACACCTGTCTTTAACTATTACAGACCTACATTGCCAAGAATGCACTTTCACAAGGTCAACAAATTCACTCTCTCATCATTGGCAGGGGATTTACATTTGCCATGGAAACGACTTTTAAAAATAACTTTATCAACATGCATTTCAAGTGCAGGAATTTGATGGATGATCGCAAAGTGTTTGATGATTTAAAACAATGAGATAGCTTCTCATGGAATGTTATCATTGCAGCTTATGGAAGACATAGATTTCCTCACCAAGCATTGACATTATTTCACCAAATGCAACAAACCTGTGTACAACCCGATCAGTTCACATTTGCCACCGCACTCCTAGCCTATGCCAAAATAAGAGGTTTGGAACAGGGTATGCACATCCATCAAAACATAATAGAAAGGGGATTTTTGTCAGATGTAGTAATTGCAAGCACCTTGGTAGACATGTACGCAAAATGTGGAAGCATACACCAAGCATGGGAATTTTTTGATAAAATGCCTCAAATAAATGTGGTTTCTTGGAATGCGATGATTGCGAGATATACACAAAATGGTGTTCTTGATGAGGCTTTAAGGATTTTCCACAAATACCTCAAAGAAATGTGGTCTCATGGAGTGCAATGGTTATAGGATATACACAAAATGGGTTTGTTGAAAATGCTTTTATGACATTTAAGCAAATGCAATTGGCAGTTTTAAACCCAAACTCCACAACTTTTTCCAGCATCTTACCAACCTGTGCCAAAATGGGAGCTTTGGAACATGGTATGGACATCCATCAAAGCATAATTGAAACGTATTTTCATCGAATGTAGTAGTAGCAAGTGCCCTGGTAGACATGTATGAAAAATGTGGAAAAATACAAGAAGCACATTAACTATTTGACGAAATGCCTCAAAGAAATGTGGTCTCATGGAATGTTATGATTGCAGGCTATGCACACTCCCCTTTAGGTCCTTACTATAATTGAGGAATAGGCCTATAGCCCTCTGCTCCATGGTTCAGTTGTTTAACAATGGAAAACTAGATTTATTTTCCTCGCTTAAACACACATAATGGAACCCAACCTTTGTCACACAGGATAGACTGTGCGGGGGCAGTTTATATTAGTAAAATTTAACACATCATCTTCATGCAAAGGGGAAAAAAAGATAGACATTTATGTCAGATTGGAAACCAAGTATGTCAACTGGAATTGAATGATGCCAATTCTTTCCTGTAATTTGCAGCTGAATTTTTAATCAGGTATAGCACCTATAATAACACTTAATGGGTGAACAAGTATTATTATCTACTAATATTGCAACACTGAGAAAGGAGGTGTAGGTGTTTGTGCTTGTGTATTTTGGTAAGCAATAACCAATTTTTCCTTTAACAACCCAGATTTTTTTCATATTAATTTAGTGCATTAGGAACCCTTAAAACAAATAAAAGTGTGCCCGAATTTCTTGTTGAAGGGGGCAAAATTAATTTTTTTGGGGCATTTTGTTCCTTTTCCACAGGTTTTTGCCAAGAGTGAGATAGTGGAATCTATGCATTTTTCATTGAATATTTACCTTTAGTAGATTTGATGTGAAAGTTTGGTCAAACCATTATGAAAAAAGGTCAACAATCAAACCATTATGAAAAAGGTCAACAAATCATTTAGCTTTGGTCGATGTAGGATGAGAGCAAACCTATTTGAGCTATGCAAAATATTGTTGTAGTAAAATTAGAGTGGGATAGTGTTGTGTCAAGAAAAAAATAGTTCCCACGAGTCCTCTCTATCCGGGGTCTGCTTTTCTCAACGGAGGAGCCGATTTTCAAGTAAATAATGACCAGTTTTTCCTTTAATAGCCCATATTTTTTTATTAATTTGGTCCACTCATAACCCTTAAAACAGATAAAAGTGTGCATGAATTTCTTTTTGAAGGGGCAAAATTGGCTTTTTGGCATTTGTTCCTTTTCCACTTGCCCAAGAAAAACTTAATTGTAGATATTTATTGAGTTTGTGTTCTCTTTAAATGTCGTTCAAAGGGTATCAATGTATCCACTCATGATATAAAATCTACAAATGTACGGAAGTCTTCATGTATTCATGTTTGGTTCAAATAAAATAGTCATCAAAAGGCTACCACTCATGATATAAGATTTGCAAATGTATATCTATGAATTTGTAACAAATTTGAAATGTAGAGATAAAACTTTTAAATGTAATGTTTCATCTATATTCCTACACTTACAAAATCAATCACACCCCTTATAAACATCAACTACAAAAGTAATAACTATCCCTTTAAAACAAATAGCATATACCGTTCAGCGTTCACATTGCATTGTACACATGTGATTGCTAGTTATTAATTACTATTATATTAGTTTGTTTAGAGTTGATGCAATGTATATTAATGGTCTATATTTGTAGTTATGCACATGTTCAATATATTTTACCAGAACATAGTTCTATAGGAAAAAAAATTATTTCAATTAGAATGAAGAACAAAGAGAAAAGTTAAGAGACCAATGATCTATGAAATAAATACCATTTATAATTAAATATAAAAATAAATTATTCGCAAATATTTACCCAAACATTAGAACATATAAACAATGAAATTCGATTGGATAAAAAAACGAAATAAATTGAAAGTTGAAGGCTATATACATCTTATAAACATTTTGAACAATTTTCTTTGGGTTCATAATAAAAATATGTTATAAACATTTTAAATTAATTGAAACTTTTATATTTTCACAGTTCATGAAATTAAAAACTTAATTCCAAATTGAAACTTCGTACATGTTTTGATTTGGCGTATTTTGAATCACCACATATGATTCATCTTCAAAAATGACAACTTTTTTAATGATGAATGACAACTAATAATTCAAAATGTGCTACATCAAAAACATGCACACAATTTCAATCCAAAATGAAATTCTCGATTTTAAACTAATTTCTATGGTGCATTATAATAATCTTTATCATCTAAAAATTATATTTAAACATTTAAGAATCTTGGGGCACTCATAAAACCATGGGATATTGATTTTTCATTTCTAAAGCCGGCGCCGTCACGTCGGTGCATGGTGGAAGACAGCATACGAATTACGACGTGCAAGTGAAAATAGGTCTGAATGAGAGGGAAAAAGCGACGTTGCATGCATAAGTCAAACACATCAAGTTCGAACGAGGCGACACGTTAAAAGTGACAAACTCTATCAGATAAATTTCACATCCACGTCACCCTTAAATTGGACAATGTAATTTTGATTCTTATCTGCATTGTCATGAGGGGTACTATTGACGTGGGATTTCGCTGGCATTCCTTGGAAACTTCAATTCCACTTTTAACTAGGTATCCTTCCTTCAATGTTTTAAAGCATGTGGTTATTCTCCACGGAGAATGCACCACCATACATAAAATTATCCATAAAAATACCATAGAGACATGTATACATGTGCATGGGTGACCTGCGCGTCAGCAGTCAAATCATAGGTTTCTTGTTTTCTGAATATATCTGATTGACATCAGAGGGTTGCATGTGACAGGGGCTAGGTGGGTTGGTAGGAACATGCGTTAATAAAAAGCAGATCGTGGGTTCGAATTGTTGTAGGCGTTTGTACATAGTGTGAAAAACACAGTGCGTTTTTCAATCAAAATCGCAAAAAAACTAAGTGTTGAACCGCGCGCCACGTGGCAGCGGATGGGCATGATGGTCGACATGGTGCACTTTATGGTTGGTTTTATGTATGTGGTGCATTTTGAGGGGAGAATAGCCCTCGTCGTTTATGGAAGCCCTAAGTTTCACATCTTGACGTAGATAAATAATAACCTACAATATGAAAATACATCATTGTTATAAAGTTTTGACATTTCAAAAAAACACAATTAAGTATGTGGAAGAGATCAGAAAAATCAAGAAGAAAAACTCTTTATATAGTTGCCCTAATTTTCGACAAATTTTCCCTCAAACATGTTCATTGTGGGACATGATTGCATACTGTTAACATCACATTGACACACTAGACGCATCTTCCAATGAGCTTAGGCCCCTTTTAATCATTGATCCTACACATATAGACCCAGATTCACGAGTATTTGAAAACTACATTTTGTATTTGGTGTGCCTATTGTTGCACCTATTGTAATCCCCACATTAGATCTATCCACAATTTTACTTTGCTCATTTGAGAAGCATGCAAATAGTTTTTGTTTCTGCATATTTTGTTCGATGGCCAATAACTTTGGCAAAATTATTGGTACACACTCATGGGGCATTATTTCTTCTATCCATCTTGTTTATTGAAATGCTCACCATGGCATTGGTTATAGAGCATGTGTTTCAACATCATTGGGATCACTTTTTGCGAGCTCATGTATTTTTCTACGTTCTACTCTTCGAGGGGACATTGAGCAACATATTAGCTCATTTGTACGTTTGCTTAGGATTGAGAATCCTGATATTCTAGTCAAGCATGATTCACTTGACATGTTTTTAAATGCAAGCATCCTCTTCCACCATATGAGTTCATTTGGGATAGGTTTAATATCAGTTGTGATCGTGTCATCAATATTTCTTACATAAACTTCATGTGTGTGGTTCTTCTGACAACATGTGAACACGGGTATAATATGGAAGATGCTACATAATTTATTTAATCCAGAGCTTGCACAACATAATATTATCTCTTTTAGCTTATTACAATGCATCCCCAAGCTTTAAATAAGTGTTTACAAGGAGATGGTTGTGTACGAGACCCAATAGTCCAACAATCATTTAGTTACTCACTTGTAACTCCTACAACATTAAGTTACTAACTATTTACTAACTCTACTATGATAGTTATTTATTAAGGGGGTGTCTCTCTCAAGATGAGTGCCCCATACATATTTAATTAATAATAACATATTAACTAACAAGATAAAACAACTTTGATCAAATGACGCAACAAAACCCCTTGACCCACATGAGTATAGAAGATGATCTGGAATATATGACTGTGAAGTCATCTAATAGACTCTGTCTCCCTGTTCAAACTGGCACATTATATATATCGTAGTATCAATCAACCGATGTCGCTTCACACAAAAGCATGCAATGCCCTATAAATTGTGGCATGAATGATGAACATCACATGTTTGTGAAAAATCTATTACAGTTACTGATTATTAACCTCCTATCTTGTAAGATTATTTGATCAACAAATATTGGAAAATAACACAACTGTAACTTCACAAATACAAACACATAAAAAAATACCCAACAAGGTGAACACAATATTTTCGGACAATTGTCCCTGGAAAAACCCCGTAGGGAAAACCAGTACTACAGATGAGAAATATATTAAACTTCAGCAAATCAAGAGATACAAATACTGTTTGCCTCTTACTGGCAGAGCTCCGACAATCTCCTAATCCTCCTGTTGATATTCCTCCACTGCTATCTCCAACGCTATCACTGCGCCCTTGCTAACACTGCAAGACTACTTGCTAACACTGCAAGTTTCTCTAAAAACTTCCTTGTTACAAATGACCCCAATGACCCCCTTATATACTACTCTCGTTGAAAATCAACAGCCGAGATTAATACAAATGAATGGCTGAGATTAAGACAACTCAATAACCATAACAACCTTGGTTATGAGGTGTCACCTAAAAGGAGTCAATATTAGATAACAATTTTTCTTATCCTAACAATATTTGTTTGACAAAAACAACTATTTCTCTAAATTCTAGGCTGTCCAAACTACCCATAACAAATGGATGAGGACAAACAGCTGTCCAAGCTACTAACTACTAAGATTAACACTCCCTCTTAGTGAGGAAGCTGTTCTGCATGACACCCAACATCTCTCTGAAGAAGATAAATTTTGCCTTCCCCAATGCCTTTGTTAGAATGTCGGCTACCTGCTGATCTGTAGGTACAAACTGTAGCTTAACAACCCCGTGCTGTACACAATCTCTGATGAAGTGATACTTGATGTCTATATGTTTTGACCTATCATGAAACACCGGATTCTCAGTCAACTTGATGCAACTCTGATTGTCGTAGTGTATCACCATAGTCTCAACCTTCTGACCAAACAAAGCTACTAGCAACTTCCGAAGCCATATAGCTTCACATGTTGCCATGCTAGCTGCTATGTACTCTGACTCTGCTGAACTCAGAGCCACAGACTTCTGCTTCCTGCTGAACCAAGATACAACTCCTGATCCCAGACTGAAACAACACCCTGAAGTGCTCCTCTTGTCCGTTGTACTACCTGCCCAATCTGTGTCAGTATAGCCCATCAACCTGATTCCTTCACCTCGAGCATATCTAATTCCATACTCGATTGTACCTCGCAAATAACGCAGCACATGCTTTGCCGCAGTCCAATGCACTCTCTTTGGCTCAACCATGAACTGACTAAGAGAGTTAACTGCAAAAGCTATATCTGGCCTGGTATTGACCAAATACATGAGAGAACCAATCAACTGCCTGTATAAGGTGGGGTCTACATCCTTCTCCCTGGATGTGTCTACCTTCCTCCAATTCATGATCATGGGTGTAGACATGGCTTTGCAATCTTCCATCCTGAACCTTTTCAAGATTTCCATGCAATATTTCCCTTGCCCAAGGAAAATCTCTCCATCTTTCTGCCATACCTCCATGCCTAGAAAGTAGTGCATAAGTCCCAAATCCTTCATCTCGAACTCCGCTGCAAGATCCCTCTTGCATTCTTCTATGAACCCCAGTGAACCTGTAAGAAACAAGTCATCTACATATAGAACAAGAATGAGAATCTCACCTCCAACTACTAAGTAGTAGAGATTAGCATCTGCCTCACTCTTCACAAAGCCCATTTCCTGCAAGTAACTATCAATGCGCTCATACCATGCTCTGGGAGCCTGCTTGAGTCCGTACAATGCTCTCTTCAATCTACACACGTGGGTCTCTTTGCTGTGTGCTACAAAGCCTTCTGGTTGTTCTATGTATACCTCCTCTTTCAACTCACCATTAAGAAATGTTGTCTTGACATCCATTTGAAGGATCTATCATCCCATCTGTGCTGAAATTGAGATTACAGCTCGTATAGAAGTATACCTGGCAACAGGAGCAAATGTCTCCTCGTAGTCTATTTCCTCTTTCTGAGAGAACCCCTTTGCCACGAACCTTGCCTTATATTTCTCGATGCTACCATCTGCACCGTGCTTGATCTTATAGATCCAGCGTGATCCAACCACTACCCTATCTGTTGGTCTAGGCACTACCTCCCACACATCATTCTGCATAATTGAAGTATACTCCTCAACCATTGCTTCTTGCCACACTTGATGTTGTGCAGCCTCCTGATAGCTAGAAGGTTCACTATCTACCAACATACTAACTAATGCAACATAGTCATCATACCTGGCTGGTGGTTTCCCTTGTCTATCACTCCTCCTAGGAGTACCCACTAACTCCTAAGTATTCTTCTGTGTCTGTTGAACCTCACGGTTCTTGCTGCCAACTGTAGAGGATGAAATATCAACCTCCATGTCTTCTTGATGCATCTCTTCTTGCACCTGTTGCTCCATACTTTGAAAACTCTCTCCTCCTGAGTCTATGCTTGTACTAGTAACTGTACTCGAGCTTTGCTGCCCTTGACTCGATTGAGTGATCCTTGGAGCTTCTGTTGGCTGCTCACTTTGATCATCTACTGGAAAATCTCTAGACCTTCTAAATTCCTTATCCTCCACGAACTTGACATCACGTCGAACAATAATCCTTCTGGTCCCCGGAATGAATATCTGATATCCCTTATAGGTTTCACTGTACCCCACAAAGTATCCTCTCTCTGTAGTCTGATCTAACTTGGTACGTGTATCCCTAGGAATGTGACAATATGCCAAACTCCCAAAGATCCTAAAGTGACTGACATCTGGCTTCTTCCCAGTGAATGCTTCCTCTGGTGTCATCTTCCCTAGTACCTTATGTGGAACTCTATTCTGTATGTATACTGTTGTATTGCATGCCTCTGCCCACAGATAATGGGGTAAATCCTGGTCATGCAACATAGCCCTTGATGCCTCTGTTATAGACCAATTCTTCCTCTCAGCAACTCCATTTTGTTGTGGATTGTAAGGAACAGTCCACTCTCTCTTGATTCCTTCTCTGGTACAGAACTCCTGGAACTCATTGTTTTTGTACTCGCCTCCATTGTCTGACCGAAGAACTTTTATCTTCCTTCCTGTCGAATTCTCCACAAGAGCTTTGAACTCTTGGAAGCGACTGAAAACCTCATCCTTGGTCTTCAAGAAGTATATCCATGTCTTCCTGGAGAAATCATCAATAAAAGTAACAAAGTACTCATACCCTCTGAGAGACTTCATGTGACATTGGTCCACATACATCTGAATGTACTAGATCAAGAACGCCCTTGGATCTGGTGTCACTCCTTGGAAAAGATGCTTTAGCAAACTTCCCCAACACGCATCCCTTACATACATCATCGTGCTCTGTGCTCACCTCAGGAACACCTGTCACTGTCTCATGAAGTAATTTAAGGGCTCCATGATGGATATGGCCCATCCTTCTATGTCATAGCTCTCCCTGATCTCTAAGATTACTGTTGCTCATGAGTGCCTTAGGAATATCAAACTGCAGCCTATAAAGCCGACCGCTCCTAACTCCAATAGCTATGGGTGATTTCCAATCCTTGTGCTTGATCAACACATGTGCCCCTCTAAAGAGTACATTGTACCCTTTGTCCTGAAGGACAGATACAGAAATCAAATTCATCCCTAAGCCTGGAACATGCAACACATCATGAAGGGGAATCATCTTACCACTCTCCCTCTGAAACTGAATAGTCCCTTTCCCAACTGAGTTGAGTTTGGACATGTTCCCCATAGAGATCTGGATTCTGGTGCTCTCTTCCTTATAACTGGAGAAGTATTCTCTAACTCCTGTCATATGATATGACGCCCCACTATCTATGTACCAAACACTCTGTGAGGTTGAGCTAACCATACATGCTATGAGTGCAAACTCATCTTCCATTCTACTAGAGAGCTCATCTGCACTTGCTGAAGCCGCAACTTGCTTCTTGCCTTTCTTTTCATTCTTCTTCCTTTCTGGGCAATCGCTGACATAGTGGCCAAACTCGTGACAGCCATAGCACTTGATCTTCGAAGAATCTTTCTTCTTCTTTTCACCTTGTGAATTTGATCCTTTACTAGACCCCTTCTTTGCTTTCCCTTTACCCGCTAGGGCAACATTTTCCTGTTCCACCTCACTTTTCTGACTCTTATTGTTGGCTCCATTGACAAGACTTAGTCTAAGCTCCTCCTGAGTGAAATCACTCCATAGTCGATCCCAACTCGGTAAGGTGTCTCGTCCATTGATGACTTGAACAAAGACATCCCACTACTTAGTAAACCCATTTAGGGCTATTCTCACTAGCTCGTCATCACTTGGTTTGTCTCCAACAGCTACCAATTCATCCTTGACAAGTCTAAGTCTGGTGAGGTAACTTGTGACGTCTTCTCCCTTATTCATCCGGGTATTCCTCAACTTTTCTCTGAGAATCAGCTTCCGATTAGTGGTAGCATTCTGGTATAGATTCATAATGGCATCCCACATCGTCTTCACTGTATCTAACTCTGCAATATGCGGAACAATATGATCCTTGACACCATCCAGAATCAGCCTCCTCGCCTTGGCATCTTCCTTCTTATATGCTAAGAGTTGTGTTGCATCTGTAGGTACAGGTACAACAGTGGTCACATATTCCTTGATACCATTCTCTTCCAGCAATAGAGAAATTCTGGCTTTCCAGAAACAAAAATTCGAGGCTCCATCCAATCTGTCCTGATCTCTTAAACCTGCTGAGGCCATCTTAAAAGAAAATAATAATAATAATTTTGAAGAGGTTAAACTGGGTTTTATAAACCCTCACTTTCTTTCACCTAGGGTAAATCTCTTCTACCCGAACTTAGCTCTGATACCATGTGAAAAATCTATTACAGTTACTGATTATTAACCTCCTATCTTGTAAGATTATTTGATCAACAAATATTGGAAAATAACACAACTGTAACTTCACAAATACAAACACATAAAAAAATACCCAACAAGGTGAACACAATATTTTCGGACAATTGTCCCTGGAAAAACCCCGTAGGGAAAACCAGTACTACAGATGAGAAATATATTAAACTTCAGCAAATCAAGAGATACAAATACTGTTTGCCTCTTACTGGCAGAGCTCCGACAATCTCCTAATCCTCCTGCTGATATTCCTCCACTGCTATCTCCAACGCTATCACTGCGCCCTTGCTAACACTGCAAGACTACTTGCTAACACTGCAAGTTTCTCTAAAAACTTCCTTGTTACAAATGACCCCAATGACCCCCTTATATACTACTCTCGTTGAAAATTAACGGCTGAGATTAATACAAATGAATGGCTGAGATTAAGACAACTCAATAACCATAACAACCTTGGTTATGAGGTGTCACCTAAAAGGAGTCAATATTAGATAACAATTGTTCTTATCCTAACAATATTTGTTTGACAAAAACAACTATTTCTCTAAATTCTAGGTTGTCCAAACTACCCATAACAAATGGATGAGGACAAACAGCTGTCCAAGCTACTAACTACTAAGATTAACAATGTTGTCACGTTCATCCCCTCTGACCAATTTGTTAGAAATGTTTACAAACAAATTTGGTTGCTTGTGCAAATCGGGGATGAAGCAACATACAAGTGACATTTGTATTATGTGTTGGTTTGAATGTCGTGTGTCTTATAGAGAAGACCATAATAACTAGAAGCACACATAACAGTTGGAAAGTGATGAGCCACAGGGAGATGCTTGGTTGACAAGTGAGACAAACCATTTCAACTCTTGTTACTACTTTTTTTATCTATAAATATATTAATTATAGTCACTAAAAATTTGACAACCGAAATAAGAATATATAAAGCCGAGTCTAAGAAAAAGACCATTGGTGGCCAAATCAAGGGGAGGTTTTGAAGAAAAGAGAGATGATAAAAGTTGAGGAAACGTGCCATTAATGCTTGGTTTAAATCCATAATCATCATGTAAATAGATGTGCTAGAATTATATAGCTGATATAGACCATATTGAGGTGTCTTTTTTAAATTTCGAAAGTCAAAAATATAAAAGCCTTTGATGATCCATTTCATGGAGGGACGCGATAAGAGTAACAAATACTATGCAGATGCCTTTTTAACTCGCTAAATTAAGGTGAAAACGCACCGTAACTAACTAATTTTCCATTTCACTTGACTTTACGAAACGCCAAAATTTTGACATGAACAAGGAGAAATTTAGAATCGTATCAGATTGTAAATAAGGTGAGATTTGCCTGAGTGAAAGTTTGGGCCCTTGTAAATCAATAAACATCTTCGAGGCAATCAAAACTCAGTTGTTAAGTGGTGATTTTTTAAGTATTCTGCCAAACCATTTCATTGTGAACATAAAGAATTTACAGTGAGTCTCGCAAAGTTGTAAGATGGACATGATATCTTTCAATGGTGACCTTATCACAGACATCTTAGGCCGTGTGGATGGCTTAACCCTTGCCAATGCAGGATGTGTGTCTTCCCACTTTTCCTCCATTGCAGCACAGGAAAGCTTATGGGAAAAATCATGCTGCTCTGTGTGGCCTTCCATTGGGGACAAAGATGTCATAGAATTGATCTCTTCTTCATTGGGTGGTTTCAGAAAATTTTATAGCAGCTGCTTTCCCTTCATTGCCTGTGATGAATCTTGTGAAAGGGATTCCACCTGCAATGAGTCAGAGAAGGTGGGTGATGCTGTTCCCTCTGATTTTGTGTCAGTTGTGGATGTGGCATACAGGAATAAGGTGATCTATTCAAAAGTTGTTTGGGGCATCTCTGATGCAGAGGATGTTGAGGGGTGGTTCTGTAACTGCCCTTTCAGGCTTGACCTCATTAACTTTGATGAGGATCACATCATCTCTGATGGGTTGCCAACAATTGTGCCTGTTGAATTTTGGGGGGAGTTGATGGACAATATTAAGTTAAGCTGGATTGTGATAAACAGGAGAACAGGGCAGGCTGCAAATCTGTCAAGTTGGAGTCCCTTGGTTGGACAAAGGCATTGGCCCTCTGACAAGGATTCTGTAATATGCTTTGGCTCCATATTACCTGCTGACAGCATATTGTCCTGCAAAAGTGTACAGTGTAAGATTTTGATGAAGTGTAGAGCTTCACAGAGTGATGAAGCCAGCATAAACATCACTGAACTCAGCATGCAGCTAGAAGACATAATGGGAACTCATGTTAATGGGAGGAACAGTCTGATAATCCTAAAAAGAGCTCTGCAATGCAGGAGGAGTATGAACCATGATAAGATTTTGGAATCCTGTCAGAAATACTTGACAGAACAGAGCAAATTGAAAGAAGCAAAGATGAAGAGAGAAGGGCGTGTGGATACTCTTTTGATTCTAAGTGGAATTGTTGCATTTGCTTCAGTTTGGTATTTCATTTTCTGATACCTCAGAGGATTAACACTCTTGACGGATCAAATTTCCAAAATATGTAGATGCTTGAAATTTGAATAGAATTTCTCTTTAACCTTGTATAATTAGGTCAGAATTTGAGGATCTTACAGGCTAAAATTTCAGTAAAAAGCGACTTGATTGAAGTTTATACTAATTCCATACAAGATCTTGCTCATCTGTATCATAGTCCTGATTTTGTATTAACAGCCGATTTTCAGGGCTTCTGTAATTGATAATCTCTAAATTCACCCCTATGGTTTCAATTCTTGTAAGGTGCCAATACAAACAGTTCTGCCTCAACATCGTCTCTTCATGTCATGTATTCAGATTAATTAGTTTCTCTGATCAGTACAAGCCCAATTATTCACAATATATTTAAATGTTTTGTATTGTTTCTGCGTTTTGTATTGCTTCTGGTAAATGTTTTGTAAAACAGTTTTGACCAAGTGGTCTCATCTCTGGAGAGCTGAAAATGATAATGTGAACACACAAATGTGATTATCCATAATTGATTGTAATGGTTCCATAAAAGATTTTATGTACTGGATTACAATTATTTCGAAAGGGAAGGATGGCATCTAAAAAGTGACTAAGGAGTGAAACATTGTAGAGGCAGTTGAGTGATGAAAAAAGGGATTGAGGGAGAAGAATTCAAAGATTCTTCAAATTTATGTGATATTTTTTCTTTCTTGTGTTGATGTCATCAACATATTTTTTTCTTCTCGATTTGTATTTGGCAGTGCCTTCTTAACATCCTAAGGTCTTAACACTAGTTAAATTTGAAGCATTATCGCGTGTATAATCTTATCCCTTATATTTTGAAATTTTGGCATTGTATAGTTTTAAAATATGGGGGAACAATTTAAGAAGATGGGAGAGGACTAACTCTATGGGTATTCTAATCAATTTTGTAATGAATTTATCAAATGTAAAATCACTTTTATATATATATATATATATATATATATATATATATAATGACGGAAAGGGTAGTTGATTTTAGCAACATAGACGCTTCAATCAACCAATAGCATCGTTATATTGTACGAATGTTCCATAAAAAAAATTATGAAAAAACCAATCAGAATATGATTATTGTAATATTACGAATTGAATACGTGTTGTATGGGGATGTTTAACTAATGGAGGACATGAGGATGGACGCTTACATATTATCTAAATCTTACAAAGTTTTCATGACCGCCACACTTTTGTCAACTTTGTTATTGGTAGTGTTGTTATTGTCGTGGCTTGAACACGTAATATGGTATTGCTCTTATTATTTTCTTGTTTCTCGATCAAACTCATGTTTTCGTCCACCTTCCTCATCTCCGATCAACTTTTTTTTATACTTAAAATTGCCACCGATAGATGGTTTGTGCATGTAGTGTGAAACATATTAATAAGAGGATTTAGAAGAAAGATTTCAACAATTCTTTGATTCCATGTTGTCTTTCTTTTTCACATTTATGCCATGGTCGTAATGAGGAGTTGCTTATACAAGAAAATGTTAGATACACCAAGTACATCTACATTGAAGGACATGAAAAAAGATGTTGGACTTAAGTTCAACGATCCATAATCTATACACTATCATTCTTCTAACAATAAATGACAAAAATCAAATCATTATTATTATGACTAATCATGATACTAATCGTTATTCAAATATGGGACATAAAATTATATAAGGTTGTTTCTGATATGACACTTGAAGTAGTATGAAGTTTTCATTATGATGTTGGACCTCAAATTATATAGCAAACATTTTCAAACTAATATTGTATGTCGAAAATTTTGATAACATGAACACGTTGTCTTCTTTAATTATACAAAAATACAACATAACTTAAATAATCTTCAACCTCACATAATTTCGCCACACCTAACCAAAAAAAAAAGCAATAACCTATCCAAACTTTCATTAACAGATGACGAAAGTTTTACCAATAAAATAGTTGAGATTTTACGCCTTCAATTTTATTTTACACATTTTACTTACCACACAAAGCCTCACTAAAATCTCTTTTTAAAATATTCAGGCAATGTAGACCTTTCTACGCGTATAGAAAGAATGCAAAAATATTGTGGATCGCTTTGATTAAAACATGTGTCAATGATATATCTCGCGTGATCATCTTAAACACACGTTATCATCTATAAATTTTATATTTAAATTTTAAACATTTAAGAATCTTATTGCTTACCAAGGGATGTGGATACCATATAGTGTTGACCTGAGATTTTTCATTTTAAATTTGTTGAGGTAAATCTTATTTGTTACATTTCAATGTGAATAAGATCTTTTATTTTAAGAGTTTTTCCCGAAAGAGCCATGTTTTTAAAAGACCTAGTTTGTCTCTTTAATGTACATGTATTAAATAACTCTCGCATTTACTAATGGACAAAAAAGTTTAATAATATTTACTACACCAAACAATTTATATGATAGAACCGTTAAAATTAAATTTGTAATTGAATGGGTTGTGGTCCGATGATGGTGTAAAAAGTGTTGCCTAGCTATTCACTTCGGTTCCATTCTTAAGAAATATCAAGTAATAAAAAATGAAGTTAGGATCGTGCCCCAGCGACTTTGACGGAATGGAAACCCCTCGATCCTTGACATGGAACTAATCTCCTACAATTTCAAATTCAAACAACAACAACAAAAATTGTAAATTTACATTATCATGTAGGACTAAGTTGAAATAAATGTAACGTACAAATTACATCATAATAAAGAGAATAAGATTGAAGGTGAAAGAAAAAATGATGTGGCATTAATTAACAGGATAAGTCAAATACATGATGTTGGCATGTTGAAAGTGGCCAAAGTCAAACAAATCAAGCTCGCCATAAATTTACATATTGCAAAATTTCAAGCCAAACTATGTTGTATTATAATTTTGGATCTTATCTCTGTTGTCATGAGGGGGATTATTGACGTGGTATTTGGCTGGCATTCCTTGAAAATTTCAATTCAACTTCTAAATTAATCTAAGGGGATCCGGTGAAGAATTTCTTCTTATAATGAGAAGGAGCCATGATTTATGTTATCTACAAATAAGTCACTTGCTGATTACAAGGGATTAGGATACTATAATCTATATTTTCATTCCTTGGGAAAAAAAATTGTGTTTAAATTTTTTACTTTGACAATTCTTTTCGTAAATCTATTATCAATCAATTATGTGGAAAATGGGTTTCATTAATAGTATACTTCAACAAATTATATATATAATCACAATAGAGTACCAATAAATAAAGTCTTAATAAATAAAATTTAATTTGACAATTAATTGTCTAAATTTAAAATTTAGGAATATAGAAAATTTGCACTAATTAAAATATTAGAGAGAATAAAGGTTTTCGAAAATTCATGCTAATAAAAGTCATTTGTCTAAGAATTGAGACGTGAAAATTCATGTTAATAAAGTCTTCAGTATCTAGACATCCCAGCAATGACATGGTTTCATCATAGCATGTTGTCCAAACCAAGTCATCACTTAAACCCTTCGCCAATATTTATGTCGCACCACCAGACCCATCCTTAGAAGAGAAGTAAATTGGTTTGGGTTTAACAGTAAGAAAACCTCTCAGCAAAATGCTTCACAAACCGTTGCCTCATGATCTTTTCGCTCGTAATCAACACTCCTCAAACTTGTTGCAAAACTCAAACTTATTTTCTTTTTCACTAAAGCTCGCTCAATCTTCAGAACTGTAACCTCCTTCCTAGAAATCTCATCAAGAACATACTCCCCATCAAGCAATGATACCACCGAAGAGCCCAAAACCTTATTGTGACTCCCTTTAGGCAATATGGCTAGGATTTTGAGTTTAAATTTTTCTCTGTCCCATTTTCTTCATACCATTCTATCATAAACTCATTGTTAATTTATAAAATCACTTTCCATGTTGGAATTGTTCCCAAGATTCTAACTATCTTCATTTAATCTAAATTTTGGGGGTAAATTGAGAATCACCTTCTTTAAGTAGGACATGAGGGTGGGCTTGGATCTGTAATGTCTGTCGAGTGATCCAAATTCGGAGTGTCTTGTTGTGTTCCTCTTGGTCCATATGGAGAAATGTGACCCCTATCTCAAGGTATCCCATGGCCACTTATTGAAAGTGCCTAATGAACTCAATGGGCCCAATGGCGATGGAATTTCAGTTGATGATTACAAATTACTTGTAACTACCAATAGACTAAGCATGTAAGTCTTCAATGCTTAGTAATTATTTTATTGGTATGAGACTAGTTGATTAATAAAATATCAGTTTATTTGTGTTTTTATTATTAGTGTAGGACTAGTTAATTGTTAAGGTATTCATGTATTTGCTTTTTTATTATTCATATGTGATTAATTGTTATGGTATTAATGTATTTGTGTGTTTATTAATTATTTTGAATATTGATATGAGATTAGTTCATTGTTATGATATTAATATATTTGTGTATTTTTTATTATTTTTATATGAGATTAGCTGATTGAATTATAGTTTTTTTTGTAGTCTAGGGTACATCCATAAATATCTTACTTAGAGTTGTGAAATTGTAATTAATTGATATAAAACTAATTACTAATTACTATTATAATAGTTTGTTTACGGTTAATGTGAAATATATGAATAGTGCATATTTATAATTATGAATTTATTCTATTATTTTACCAAAACAATGAATGAATAGGAAAAATATTTAACTCAATTAAAATGAAAAATAAAGAGAAAAGTCAATAAACAAATAAATACCATTTATAATTAAATATAAAAAATAAATTATTCAAAAATATTTATTCATTCAATTTCTTTCTTTTTTCGTTGATGCGAGAGGTATGGAAATAACAGACCGCATCCATAAAATGTTTTATAGTCTCACATGTCATATTGGTTTTTTTACATGGTATGTGGCTCAACGTATTGATAAGAAATTTTATCATATTTAATAGTATTATTTTTAAATGAAAATACAATCAAAGCAAGTAACCAATGTAGGTGAACCTCCAACAAAAGCATCACTTGGAAGATGTTATGGTTTCAAAGCAACATTACATCCCAATTTTGTTTTTATGGCATACAAATACATGAAGCAATTTAAAGTGTTTATATTTATCAACCACCTAGAAACCACCATCCAAATAAGCATTGAATTTTCCATCCATTTCTAATATTTATTAGAGAGCATAATTTCTCTCAAATCATTTTTACATGGGTGCATTTATAATAACACTTTATTAATTAGGTTTTATATTAACATGTCTACAATTTATGGTATTATGGTATTACAATAATTGATTAGAAGCACATTCCACCATCTTTGAGTGTCCCCACTCCATATTGTTGAAATGTATGGATAATCAATTTGTGTAGTCGTCTAGAATACTAGGTAATGGTTTTAAATGTAGGGTTCACTCTGTTTACAAATATAATATATGTTTTCAAAATATGTTTGTTTCTCCTAATTATAATACCTCAATAAAGTGTTATCTAATTTTTTAATTTATTAGGTATTTATTTACAATTACTTTTTATTTTTTAGAATAACAATACCAAATTTGATATTCATTAGCTTTCGCCACTTTAATGTATCATTATAATTATATAAGAAAACCAAATTTATAGACTTCTTCTAAGACAGTGTGCTTGGACTAATGAACAGAAGTCATTTTAATCCTTTGTTGTGCACTGAGCACAGCTTAATAAAAAACACATGAAGTTTAAAGTTGTAATTGAATGTGTGCTAGCTCGTTTGGGGCAATTTTAGGTCATGCATATGACCATCACGATCTTGATAACCTCAAGGCAGTCTTTATCAACCTCACCGTATGAATTACTTTTTTGCACATTACAAACTCCTTTTTTGTTCATCTCAAACCTTCTTTATGCCCTTTGGGCAATACAAATGTAGGTAACCTTTATCAACCTCTTGGTGCCACAAGAATTCTTTCTAGCACAATATGAACTCCCTTTTCTAAGACAGTGCTTGGACTAATGAATACAAGTCTTGTTTATCCTTCGTTTTGCACAAAACACAACTTAACTAAAAACACTTAAGTTTAAAACTCTAATTAAATGCATGATAGCTTGTTTAGGGAAATTCCAGGTCATGCATATGACCATCACAATATTGACAATGTTGATAATCTAAAGGTAATCTTTATCAATCTTGCCATAAAAATTACTTTTTTGGCACATTACAAACTCTTGTTTTGTTCATCTCAAACCCCTTTTATGCTCTTTGGACAATACAAACATAGGAAACCTTTATCAACCTCATCGTGCCATAAGAATTCTTTTCAGAACAACTCCCTTTCCATGGATCACAAATCAGCATTTACAATCTTCTTCGATCAACACTAGAACAACAAAATAGGAATTCATGCTCCGTCAAGAGATTTCACAATGTTTTTGAAAGGCTCTATGGCATGATGTTCCACATTTTGTCTACAACATAATTATCTAGACCTTCTATAAAATCCAATCTAGAAAGGCAAAATAGAATAATTCCATAACTTTTGGAGGTTGAACAAGTTTTGGAGAAAGTCCTTGAAAATGAAGGATGCCAAACTGTTAAAATATTCATCTAAAATACCAAGAGATAGAACAACTCCCCTAATTGAAGAATTTTTATATGGGGACTTCAATCACATTTTTCTTATCACATAAAGCTAAACAATGGGCCAGTGCCTTAAAAGCGGTCACATATTAGGTTCAAGAGGGTGAAATTTGATCGTGCTGTTAATTACTCCTATAGGCGTATCCTGCACTAATCAGGAGTGGACGGCTCTAATTTCATAACCGTGGAAGAAAAAATAAAGACCTACATTATTTTAACACATCCATTTTATATCAAATATACTTTTATGAGCTAACAATTAAAAGTTAATTACACCCATGAGAGAGATCTCAAAGAATGTTTGCCTTCAAACGTTTGCAATTGATGTTGCTAGCAGGAGCTTTCATCAATTCCATTTATGTCATCGGTTTAGAGCTTATTAAAAGGAAAGGTGTCAAAGAATCACTTGTAGAGGGAGGATCCTCCACGAAGAGATTTTTCCTTCTGTCTAGATTTCATGGTTTTGTTTCCAACCACCTGAAGAAGATATGCAGCAAAGATGATACCATTAATGCAGATGTTGTGAGTTGTATCATAGGCCTTTCCCTGAATGTACAAAAGTCTCAAATTTGACAAGAACCGGCTGAAGGAGTTGTTTTTAATCAAATCCCTACCAAGGATGTTGCCCTTGCAATTGTATCCATGCAAGCGATTTATTTTTCCACAAGGATGGAAAGGATGTCCCTCACATAAGAGAATCATGGAAGTGTAAGGTGTTTCTTCATTCAAACAGCTGAGGATCAAGCTTTGACCCCAGCTTCTCAACAACGATTAATCAATGCAAATCTTCCGGAACATGTTTTCTAGGAAGTGGTCATGTCATGGACACAGATAAAGTGTTGTCAAAAGTTACATCTCCAAGGCCATGCAAGTTATGATTCCAACTGCACCTAGGGGGACTATCACAAAGAGGGTCACCGGTCCAATGCCATGGGGGTGAAAATTTATTTATGCTCAAAAGGTTTTATTGTTGCTCTATTCAGGGATCACAAGGATTGTTAAAGAGTCCTGACGAATGTATCCTAGTTTTGGGGTAATGCAAGGTTGTTCATCACTCCATGGTTTCTAGATTTTGATCTGAATTCTCTCTCAGTGACTAAACTGCATGTATGGGTTCATATTCCCAACTTGCCTTTGCATCTCTATCATACTCTCAACACGGTAGATGATGCTTTAGGCACCTTCATCTAGCATGAGGAGAAGATATTTAAAGCAAGGTTCTGTATGTTTTCTCACATGTGTGGAGGTAGATCTCAGTAGGGGTGTACTAGATAAATTGATACTCAAATGGGGTAGATCTCACCACATTCAAGTGTTGAATTATAAAAATATAACTTTCCTATGCCACACATATAGACTTCTAGGACATTTACAAGCTATATGTGCCCATAATAGAGTTTATTCGCCAAGGAAACAAGGGACAAAACCAAAGCCCAAAAATGGAGTTCTCTGGTACCAAAAGTTGATTCTAAAGATGATGATCATAATGCAAACAACCAACAATCCATAGAACCATAAGAGACTTATCCAAGTGAATATTCTCGTTAGAAAGAGACTAGTGGGCTTGAAAAGTTGTACAAAGGAGAGGACCAACTAGCGTCATTGGATATGACTTTAAAGGAGTCACACCCAGGAGGGTGGAAGAGAGTCCATGTATTAGAGAATTTAGATTCAAATAAGGAGCTAGTGAATGAGTTGAATCCTGAATACTTGACTCTTGGTAATAAGGACTCACATTTGCAGATACTCACAAAGGAACCCTCTCAAGGGGATGACATGAAGTTAAAAGAAAAAAGGACAAAAAGGGAAAGATTGATGTTGATTTGGGGTATTAGGTCATACTCTTTGGGTTCTTTTTTGCTAACTTTTTTGTAGTTTATTGTTTATTTCTAGTTGGATCAAGTTGTTTTGATCATATTTGATGCCTGGTGTTAGTGATCTTTAGTGTTTTATCTTTTTGCTTTGTACAAGGTTTCGAGAGCCTTCAAAACCCTAACCATTTACTTAATAAAGAAAAAGAATATAATTTCACATGCATCACCATATAAAATTTATAAATATATGCACAATATTATTTATTGTTTTTTCTTTACTAAGCAATCTCACAAATTAAATAAATATTTATTATAAGTTTTATATATTTTTTAATTTTTTGAAGTAAATGAGTAAAAATATACTAACAATTGCACAAGTTGTAAGGTACGCCAAAAGGGACGTAAATGTAAAGGTACTTATGTGCACCCAAAAATTACATTGTGCAACAAAAAACGTGATATGTCTCCTATGATGATAAAAACTTATTTTAAGATGAGAATGAGATCCAGATCCCTCCCTCTTTCCTTTGCATCCCTCCTTTGACTCAAATCAACCAATCTGCTTTGTCCCCAAACTTCAATTTTGCTTACAAGACTACATTTTAGCTTTTGGCATTGTTTTTTTAGCAACGGTTGCACAATCATCACTTGCCAAAGAGCGGGCAGTTGTTGCAACCATCACAGCGGCGGTTGTGCAACCACCCCTCTGGCAATAGGGGCAGTCCTATCACTGTCCAACGCAAGATTAAAACATGCATTTTGAAAAGCGTGTTTTGATTTCGAGACGTGATTTTCTCCCGCAGTTTCTCTACTGTCAAATTGGCTATTTTTCGGCTTGTTGAATTCAGTATTAGAGTTCCTCTTCCTCATTTACTAAATTTATAGAATGTTGAATCCTTCTCCTTGGGCTGAGTTGTCATTTCTTGTTCAGACACTGTGTAGTTGGACTTATCTTCTTTCCCATCAGCTCTATAAAAATCAAGACTTTTACACCCGTATGATGGGTTGGATATTTTCATATTTTTGAGGTGAAGTGTTATGTTGTTGAAATTTGGAGAGGGACTCACACAGATAAACAAGTTCATTTACTCTGTTCTTCCTTGCTACTCATGATTTCAATAATTTCCTTTGCACAAAGCCAGCCACAACCAACATTCTTGAATTCTTCTATTGTCAACATCTAGCTATCTCCTACCTCGTCTTCGATCAATCTGGACATTTCATCGTTGGAAGATAATTTACAAAGCTGAGGACACAACAAGCACAGTCTCACCTCTAGGAAGCTACCAAAATATAATAGTAACCAAGTTGGGGTTGTACTTAAATTCTTTAAAGCTTTGAATAAGTTGTTATTTGTTGTTAATTTAGAAGATTAGTTGTGTATTTAGATTAATAGAAGCGGAAGATTCCATCACTTCCCGTATACATTTGTTTTATTTCTAGTATTTCTTTCAAAGCATTTTTTACATAAATCTTCCCTTGATGACTTCTTCTCGGCCTAATCCCTGTGGATTTGCCCCGAGAAATTAGTTGGAGGAAGAAATGAAGAAATCCATGCACTTCTTTTATTATCTATTTCTTTCGATTAATTTGGATTTACTTTTACCGACGAAAGTTCATATAGCAAAGGGGAAATTACTTCCAAGAATGTTTTCCCTTTCTAAAAAACTTGAGGCAGAATCTTTTCTAGAAGAAGTTCTAATTTGTTTTATTTAGATTAATAACTTTCAAATACATTCTCTTAGAATAGTGTTATACAGACAACCCTGCAACAGAGGAATAGCCATACCCGATTATTCCCTGTTTTAGTTTGATTTCAATTAAAAGCGCTTCTTTATTATTTAAATTCATTTCCATGTGTCTGTAGAGTCTATAGATGTTTATTTTATTTTTAAGTAATCTTGGAAAATACAAAATCAATAGTTATTTAATTAGCTTCTTTAATTCCAGTTTCTTTAAATTTCATTTCTTTTAAAATCTTGTCAGAATACAAACAAATAGAATAGATAGTTACATTTGTTTTATTTAATTAAATTGGGAAGGAATTTAGTTAATTAAAAGATTAAACTCATTTGTCTTTTTATTTAAATTAGACTTCTTTCCACTATCTATTTTAAAACTAGTAGGATTTAGTAGTAGTCTAGGAGCTTAAATCAAAACAACAAACCTAGCCATGTAGGGAATTCACAACTACCACGTTCATAGCCTCATTGATTCTCCCTTGGACCAACTTAGTTATTAGGGAATTAACGCTACCCACTCATAGCCCCTAATTATCCTTTAGCTACCTATCACCACCCATCCAATCTTACACATTTCAGTTATCTCGGTACGACCTCAAGAAGTTGAGTACATCAGGGATCGCATGTTGTTTTTCCAATGTATGAATGGGCTAACATGTGATTTCCGAGAGTGGCGCTTCCCAAAATGGGAGGGTGAGAAAGTTACATGATTCGTCGTGTGTTGAAATAGTGTCATTCGAGCCTCCCCACCACTTGCAAAAGAAGGGCGAGAATCAAGTGTTGTAGTAAGATAAAATCAACAAAATGTTTTGAAATGAAAAGAAAAACATGCTTACCATTTGTGCGGTGGGGAGAAATCTACTTGCTCCTCCATCACTAGCGTTATACAATCTTTCCTAAAACAACATTAGAAACACAAAACTTCTATATATCAAAATTTCACTATATTTAGACATTATTTATCACATATGTCTTTGTTATTCTCAAGGCTCTGGATTTCCAGTAACCGTTTCATGTACGAGCATGGTCAAATTGGTAGGGATTTAGAAACAATGGCAATTGACCCAACAGCAACGGATGGGGCTCACGAATAGGTTAGTTACGAGAAACTTGGTCTTTTGTATTAGGCTCAAGCTTTTCCTTATTGAATGGCCTCAAGGGGTATTTCCAGGAAAACTATAGCCAAAGTAATTGTAAGAGATATCAGAGAGATGGATATGTAGAGTGCCTTTATTTCTTAGTCTTGTTTTTGAGCATATATTGTTTTTTTTTTTATTTTTGGCTTATGATTGATCGTTTTGACCACACTCGCCCTTTGTTGGGATGGTGTTGTACTAAGACATTAGCGGATACATATGTATGATTATATTTTTGGTCGGCATCTCTTTGCACATTTGTTTGTTTGTGCTTTACATCATTTGTGCACACTTGTATGGTTAGGAATGTTTTATATTTTGTAGTTTTTTTATGAATGCTATGGATGATAATGTAATGTGATGAACAAACTGAAGTATATGGTTACACATGTGGTTACGAATCATACTTAGGAAACTTTATTTTTCAAATCATGTTTACGCACTTCATTTCCTTGGCCAAATATGTTGAAGACACTATGATGATAGGATGATCTAACTTTGTTCTTGACCCCCAAAACTTGTAAGATGTGAGGGCTCATCACCAAGAGCTAAGAAGCACATGAGATGTATGTTTGAAGAATGTGTGAATAAGAATGATTATCAAGAGACAAGAATTTTGATAAAGACTTATTCACAAACCTACAAATCAACCTCAATCAAGATTAACTAACCAAGTTCAGAATGATTTCCGCTTATAATCTTTTATTAGACTTAGATCTTTGGATGTCCTACTAATTGGTTGGATCTGGTTAAGGAATGATTCTCTCTCCTAAAATGAGCATCTAAATCATTTTCTTGGGAATTTCATATATTGAAGCACTTTTCTTTCTTTGTTTCTTTAAGGTTTAATTTTTTACATGGTGCCCTACATCTAGCCCCATGCTACCAATAAGAAGCATGGTCTCATCACTGAGGACAAAATTTAGGCGAGTAAGGGCATCTCCCTCCTTTCCCAACCTCATGATACTAGTAAGAAGCATGGGCTCACCATCAAAGATTGGGAGGGACAAAAAATGTGGTTATTTGTAATAAGAATACATGTTTTTTTTTTGTCTTCTCTTGTCTTGTATTGCGCTTGTCGGGAGGGAACATTTGCCCCCTGATCTTAGCCCCACTCAACTAATAAGATGTGAGGGCTCATCACCGAAGACTGAGATGGGAAAATAGAATTTCTAGGTGAAATGCTTAGAATATTTTGTTAAGGAGAGATATTTTTAGGGAAGGATCTGCCATCATGAAGCTTCTAGAGAACACTATAAGAGAAAAACATCCAAACTGGAAGAAACCATAAAATGGATGAAGCATGCAAGCCCTTATAATGTCACTATTGAAATTTGTCTCATGATTGGAAATGATGATGAAAATTATATAATTTGAGTGTGTGAAGAAATTGTAGAATTGTTATGATTGAGAGATTTCCCAATGTTTGAAAGTTTAAAAATCACTTGAAAAGTAAGTTTCCATAGTACAATTTTAACTAAATGACATTGTAAATGATATAGACGATGAGAATGCAAAAGGACAGTGTGGAGATGCAATGACTATATACATAAGTGTTCTAGGTGACATGAGTTGATGGATTCACTGAACTCCTCACTTTCCAAGGTGCACAGATAATAAATAAGATTCTTGAAATTTTCATTTCCTTGACAAGGGCCTAGTACTTTAGGTTTAAACTTACAACCCTTGCCTACTATCTTATCCATCTAAAGATATAATCTTAGTGCAAAATCACCCACTTGAATGGGACGTTCGTATACCCTTTTTTCGTGTCGTTCATGCATCGTGTTTGCATGGACTTGGTGATGTTGTTCAGATTTTTTTCCTTACATAGGGATACGCGGTCACGTTTAACATTTTTCATATTAATGGTTTGTGTCTCATGGACATGGAAAATTTGGTTTTTTTGAAAATTTGCTTCTAGACCAAGGTTGGGAATGAGAGAAGCCATGGAGATGGCTTTGGTGGAGATCATTTCGCACTCAACATCCTCTCCTTCCTCTGGTATTTCTACCATATATATGTTTATGAGATCATCAACAGGAAGAGAGGCTAAACCGAGGAAATTTCCAAATCATTGTCGTTTAAAGGGGAGAATGGTTGGTGAATCACTCTCTAAAAGTTTTAAAATTTATGTTATGGTTTTTGTAGACATGGTTTCTAGAGACATAACCTTACCCTCATCCGTTTTTGCCACTTCGATTGTTTTTGGATTATTGACCTCAATTTCCAGAACACCTTGGTGGTCGCAACCCATTCCTTTTAGGGAGGTGGTTTGTTTAATTGGTTCGTGGGGAGTTCAAACTTAGAATGAATTCCAGGTTTCTTCTTGAGGTTCTCCAAATGTATATCGAAGGGCTTATGATCCCCTTAAGTGACGAATCCTTTTTTCCAATTGAAGGAGTCTAACCTCTTGGAACAAGGTGGAAGGAATAACTTTCATCATGTGAATCCATGGTCTTCCCAAGAGCATATTGTAGTTTGTCTCCTTATCAATAATGTAAAACTTGATTAGAATGGTTTTTCATCCCTAGGGAAACAAGGACTGTGGTTCTAATTGAGGTAGCCTTAAGACTATCATATCCTCGCAATGTGTTTCTAGTAGATGAGCAATTAGTCTCCCCAAATCCCAACTTCTACAAGAAATAAAAGAGGACTACATTTAAAACATCCCTATCATCAATCATGGCCATCTTGATGCAATTGTTATAGACCCACACTTGTAGGTATAATGCAGTATCTCCTCTTTATGTTATTTCAGCGTCGGATGGCATCTTGCTTTTATCAAACACAAACTTGGTATCCCTATCGTTGTCTCCCAAAGGATGTATATCGAAGTCAATATGATTGATTTGAGCCTTGGGTGGAGACATGACATGAATTAGATGACCAAGCCCCAATACATCCAGTAAAGCAGAATGATGCGTTGGGGAATTCTTCAACAAATCTAAAAATGAAATGTGAGAAAAGATCTTGTTTCAATCTGAAATCAAATCATTCACTCCTACAGGTTTTGGGACTATATGAGTGTTATTCTGCAAGAGGGAATGAGTGGGAAGAGGCTGTGGAGTGTACTCCCATGTTCAATTTGTTGCGTTGATTTCTAACTCTACTAGTCCCAAAATTTGTCTTGTTCCTTGGGTCTAGGTTAGGGGAAACTCGAAAATTGCCATAAAGTTGAAGCTTCATGGTTGTTGTTCCTAATAGGAATACCCTTTTTTATATTTCGAGGACCTACTTTTTCGTCTTCAGAACGTTTAAGGAACGGGTCCTGATAGATTCCTAGGTTTGTGTTCTGAGGTGCAAGGGGTCTTGTATAATTAGGTTGCAAAGATCCCTCTGGATTTGCTAGAAACATATCCATGAAGAGTTGTCGTTGATTTTCTGGGAGTCTCTGAATGAACTTATTGTAATCTCTACAAGAGTGTTCATTGTGACCAAGAACACGGTGAAAACCACAATATATATTGAGATTATAATCCCTCATCCTTTGATTTGGGTTTTGTTGTTGGTTATAACCTCAATTGTTGTTTTGAAACTGATTTTTGTAACTGTAATTTGTTGCCCCTTGGCCAGGATTTTGGTATTGGTTTTGGCCTTGGGCTTGAGCTTGTCGAGGAGGGGGATGGTTGAAATCAACTGTGTTCATAGAGGGAACAAAATTAGGACCTCTTTGGTTCCCCATTTTGTTGTTATTGTGGTTAGTGTTACCATTGTTTGTAAAACCAGGATTTATTTCTTGGTCGGTAACATCGTTCGTAGTTACACCACGATTGTGATTCAAGACCTTGGGCCCTTGGTTATTGGTTCTGTTTTTTTGATGGTTTGTGTGGTTTTGATTGGGAGATACCAATTTTCCATTGAGACGATCTACTCTTAAACAAAGATTGTACGAGAAGATCTACTCTTAAACAAAGATTGTATTCAAAATTTATTAGTTGGAACAAGTGGATTTCTTCTAACAACTTATGCCTTAGGTTCTCAAAAAATAAAGATAAGCTTCTCAAAAGCACTTTATTCTTTACTTGAAAACGTTCCCCAACAGAGTGGAATTGAAACATAAGGATAAAATAACAAAGAAATAAACATTAGATTCATAGGGATAAGGAAGGAAGAGGATATCAATGGAAGATTTATGCATACAAGAATTCTACCAATTAAAGCAGTGTACTTGTTCTATTCTAAAAAATGCAATTAATCAAAGCTTACAGAAATTCAAATACATCCCCAACCTGTTACTATTAAATTGTGATAGGATTCCAGGTGTGGTGTTGCATTTGTTGTCTCCTCAGCTTTCTTTCCTTCTCCAAAAATCCTAGGATGTGCAGAGTGTTGGCTTGTAGTAGAAAAATGCAAACAAATGGTTGTGGCTAGCTGGTTGCAAGAAAATGACTGAGAAAGATGTAGTTAGAAGGAACATAGCAAAGAGTTGGTTGACTGTGTAATTCCCCTCAAAAAATTCAACAACATAACTTTACATCCAAAAATGTGAAAACTTCAACCTATCATTCTGATAAAATCTGGGCTTTTATAAAACTTGAGGAAGAATAAGTCTAACAACACATGTCTAACAAGAAGTGACAACACATCACAACAAGGGGCAGTCAACATTCTAAATATAGTAAACTACGAAAATAATTCCAATACGAATCCAATGAACCCAAAATTAGGTGAAATGGTTGGGAAACAAGTGAGAACCACTCCCGAAATCTAAACAAGTGGTAAAAATGTGTGTTTTTAACTCTCGAATTAAGGTGACAGGACTACCGGTCTAGACAGACCGGCGGTTACGCAACCAACACTGAAAACGAAGCACAAAAAGAGCAAAAGATAGCCTGCAAAGATAGAATGAACTCTCAAACTTCAAAACATGTCATAACAAGCATGTAAAAGAAAGGGAAGAATATGGATTCCATTGTTACTCTAGAGAAGATTTTCTTCATCATCAGAGACTTATCGTGTTCTTCCATGTAGCACTGTGTAACTTTTGTGTGTGTACAGTACTCTGGAAATGTTTTTGATGTGATAGTTGTGTAATGTATGTATTAACGTTGTTTTGTTTTGTATAATGTAGTGGAGATAGTTAAAGATTGATGAATTAAGAATGGTAAAGATGAAAATGTATCGCATATATATGTTAACATTGTATTTTACAAAAACATGGATATACTCAAACTTGACAAACACCGCTAAAGTGGGGACTTGTGTTCTAAAAAAGCCTATTTTGGACATGTACCGAATTGGGTATCAAACCTTTGTAGCCAATCTAATTCTAACCTCTTGGGATCTTATGATCATTCTAGAACATAAAGGTTGGGATCTTAAAATTTTACAATAAAAATAGATAATTTTGAACACCTTGATATATCACAAGGTATCACCACGATTTCATACATCTTCCTTAAATAGTGCCTAGACTCCTAAGTTTGTACTAGACTTATGCCAATAAGATACTGGGCACTAAATGTTTGTAGTCAATCTAACTCTAACCTTTTGGGATCCTATCATTTCAATTGAACTTTAAACAAATTCAAATGGTCAACATAAGTATTAACTAACATGAAGTGAAATTTAGTTGTAACCCACTATATGTAGATCAATAGTTTTTAATAAGAAAGCACTACAATGCCAACTCTATCCCGGGATAGGAAGTAGTTAATGCAAGAACATAGGGACTTGTATTATAGATACAACCTAATTTTGGGTTGTGTCAAATTTGAGCACTCAGGATCTTATGAGCTTATGAGAAAAATTTAGTAGTCTCAAAATATTTTCATGTATCACAAGATATTTTAAAATAAAATAAAATCTTGCCGTAAGGATATACTGCATTTAGATTCACATATTGTAATTGAGAAACTACCTCAAATACGAGGAAAAAGAGGATAACTTAGAGGTAAAGCAATTACGGCAACAAATTGTAATCAAGAAATCAGATCAAACACAAGGCAAAACAACAGCTTACGAGTAAAGAATTCAAATCAAAGAGTCGAGATCGATAGAATGTAATGATGAAATCACGTCAAACACAAGGTAAAACAAGACAACTAGGGAGTAAAGCATTTAAATCAATAGATTATAATTAAGAAATCACCCCAAACACAAGGTAAAGCAAGACGACTTAAGACAATTTAGATCCATAGATGGTAAAGCTTGTTTAGAATTGCCACAACTGTTTGGTGTCCAAAATGCTTCGTAAACTTTCCTTGACTCATAATCATTATCAACGCAATCACAAAATCAATCAGCATCTCCCCAAAGCAAACTCTCAACCCGCCATTCTGAGCTAAACCAATTTTGTACTTATCCTACAATCATTGCAATCCATGAGACCATATTTCTTTCAGGGATTTTGTCCAACAATTTGCATGTCTTGGGCATGCTTCCACATTTTGCATATATATCTTTTACGGCACGTGCAACTAAAACATCTGACAAAAATCCCTTCTCCATTATGCTTTGGCAAAAGTGCATACCATGTTTCAAAGCTCCAAATTTTGGCAAAGGTTGGGAGTATGCTAGCAATGCGAGAAAGCGGTGATCAAAGGGAAAATCCTTGGGAAAAACCTACACAACCTATAACACCTTGAATTAACACAAACAAGCTATGAAACAAAACCTGAAGCTCACATTATCATCACCATCGTAGCCCACTCGCAACTTGACACTTCAACCAGGGCTTGTAGGTACTGGAGGATACATGTCATGATTTGAGTGATTGGAATGCCTCCAACAACACTCTTGCAGTTGGAATGGAACCTCTTCTAATAAATTCAATGTCATTATTACAGTTAATCTCACATATGCCTTGATTTCAGGGAATCTAACTTCTAAAATATGCAAACTTCCTAGTTTGGAGGCATTGATTCTCCAAGGGAATGTTTTCCACATGCCCTTCCTTGTCAAAGCTCAGGTATGTGAACCCTGTAGCAATTGTGAATATGTTGAAGAATCATCTCGGGTGTTGTTTTGTCTAGTTTAATGGCCCTGTCCAATGTGAGATCATTGATGCTTTGGAGCAACAATTTGTGGATAGATTTCGTCCAATATTATTGAGATGAGGATGGTATCAATCATAGATCTTTCTAACAATCGGCTAGGCGGAAACATTCCAAACGGAATTAATAATGCGACTTATTTGGATGCTCTACATTTGTTTCAAAATCAACTTACCAAACAAATACTTTGCACAATGTTGTGAGATTGAGATTGGGATTGGCGGATGATCTGTTAACTCTTCAACTTTGGAATTATTCACAAAATCACAATTTAATCGTTGTTTACTTTCTATTAGAAAATAACAGAGATAGCTAGTGAATGAATCATGCTTATGCTTAGAATCAATAATTGCAAAAAAGGGTAAAATATAAGCTCACAAAACACCAACAACTTTATCCTAAAAAACCCCCGGAGGAGGAAAAACCAATCGGGAAGGGCAATTGCTCTTCTTCCCCCTTTATTGGCCAATTCAAATCAACAAGTACAGAAAATACAATAAGTATGAAAAAGAAATAGATAATATCCCTACACTTCCTCTCAATTACTTGTTTGCTCTGTCTCACACTCCTACAAAATACAATTCTAGCACTAAGAATTTCTTGCTCACTTACTTTCATGCTTCGATGATCTTTGTTTCTCCTCTACAACATGTATTTATAGCCTTTCTCATGTCCTCCCGTGCACTAGAGAATTGGAAAGGTCATGGAGGAGAAGAGAAACGAACATCCTTTCAAATTCAGAGGTTGTTTGTTTCAGATTTTATTTTCTGTCTGTAATGGCCAGGACCGCCACCCTATGCAAACCAGTGGTCTTGGGACCACCACCCTATGCAAACCAGTGGTCTTGGGACCGCCACCCTGGCTGGGCGGAAGTTATGTAACCGCCGCCCTGTCCCTGTTACTTAAAACACAAAACCTATGTTTATTGCTTTTCTTTCTTTGCGCTGATTGATTTTGATGAAGTAGAATTATTTTGGATACCTACGGATCAGCGAAGGATGGTATTGGCAAGTGTGAATCGGTGCCCACGACCCCTTCCAGCCAAAGAGTGTTGAGCGTGCAAGTGGATTGGCCCAATTCATTTTTTCGCTAATGGTTGTGAAATGAAGTCTCCGACAAAGAACCCCAGAAAAATTGTCAATGGAAAAAACACACCTGAAATCATGAACACTTATCCGCAAAGGCTTCCTCATTTGATGCATCCGGCATTATTATTAATAGAACTAGATAAATATTGAAATTAAGCGGCAAAAGCTGTTAAGTGTTAATATTACTAGTATTAGCATTAGAAATCGGAATTAACAAATTTAATATATATAATTAATATTACCATTTTATGAGGTTTAACAGAAATGATTAATTAATCTAAATTTTTTCTCAAACGATGATCTTGGAAACAGTCCATAATATGCATCAAAAACATTGAAAATTTTTGACTGAAAAAAATTCCCACGCTTCTTAAATAAATATATCATTGAAAGTTTTGACTAAAAATTTTGCACGCTGCTTTCACAAATGTACCATTTATGAGTATAGTTTATTTTGCACATTATTATACCCAAACGAGACATGTATGCGTATAATTATTTTTGTTAACAGGTTTTTTATAAAGTAAAACTCTTTGTAGAACTACTGTAAATTGACCATTAGAAGACATCAATTATGTTACCATCATATATATCTTGGATAAACGATAAACCTATGTGAAAGACACCAAGATATCATTTTCAAGGCTCCTTATATTGGATTTGTGGGAGAGAAGAATAGTGGCCTCAAGAATGAACTTGGTTAGAAAATGAAGTCCTTGCAATTTCACTTTGCTGTTATGGCATCCCTCTGTAGAAGAGAATAAACGAGGAAAGTCCACATAATAATTTCATCTTGTGATAACATAACCCACTTTCTCGAATCTTTGATAAGATAAATATGCAAATGGAACAAAAGCAATCTGGACTTTACCCTTAACGCAATCTGCTCCGCATAATCTTTTATTGATGCAATAAAATAAACTAGCCATCTCTTCATTCATTTCGTTCAAATAGTACATTTTCATTTGCCAATTGACAAAAGTACAAAATAATCAGGTTCATACTAATATCACAAGCAAAGAACAAAATTTGGTGTCCCTGTGAAAATTTCGAATACGAGAGCATTTTCTCCGATGAATGGTACACTCTAAATCCATTAATGATACAGCATGTCAAGCAATTTGCAGTCCTCCCTTTTAACTGCAAATGTCATAATCATCAAAAAGGGAATAGATAGAATAAACCACAAATATAATCTTTGAAGGGCCAAACAAGAATAAACCTAACTAATGTTTTGCCGATAAAGTGAACCAGTAAATACTTGAAAAAGCCAGTGTAAAAGATGGCTTTTCAATGAAAATCAAAGATCCATAAAACTGATCTCTCCACCCTCATGAATCCTTGGGAAAAAATAACAACAGTCTTTAAGAGGCAGAAAAACAAAGGCACGCAGACTTGAAATATTATGCTGCCTTTGGCTTGCGCGAGGGAGGACGACGAAAAATACTGATCAGATCATCCAAACCCTGTTTCAGGGATATAAGACAACAGCAACATTTAGCATTCATCAAAGACTGTAAGCTTCAAATGAAGGACATTATGAAAGCCAGTTGGAAGAGGCAAGTTTCAACATTTACCCTTGTTGTAACAACCAGGAAAATGAAGAGAACGCTCAAGTAAGATGCCACTGCCAGTAAAATAAATAGGTCAAAGGTTACACTGGCTACCTGCATTCAAATAGAGTTCACAAATGTCAATAATAATCATGAGCACATTTTGCAGATAGTGAACACACAAAAATGATATATTTCTGATTTTTCTTAGTTGGAGCATCTGATTTCAAACTAACAATGGTTAGAAATTTCACTCCTCCAAATCTTTCAGTGTCAGTCAATTGACAAAAACAGAATGGCTAGTGGTGTGCATGTGTATGAATTCCCACAGGTTGTCAAGACTTCGCTTTAAACCAAAACGAATTTTAGCAAGTCATTTCTAATCAAGTCAAAATGACATGCTAATATTGCAAGAAGGAAAATTCCATAAATTCATTTATGACTGAAATAGTGTTTTTCCTTGACAAAAGCTGAACTGCCTTCGTTTCATACGTTCTGAATGATTCAACAAAAGCAAAATGTATAATATTAACTTATATTGTTCCTCTCACCCTGCTACAATTTACCACATGCTCTAAAAAGTCATCCGCTTTATCTACAAACATGTGCTAAAAAAATTATTACTGGTAGAAATGAAAAAAAAAAAACATACTAAATAAAGCAAATGTTCCGAATGATTCAACAACAAAAGCAAAATTTATAATATTAACTTATTATTGTTCCTCTCACCCCGCTACAATATACCACATGCTCTAAAAAGTCATCCACTTTATCTACAAACATGTGCTAAAAAAATTTATGACTGGTGGAAACGAAAAAGAAAAAAAGAAAAAAGCATACAAAAGAAGAGTACATTACCTGATATATACTAAGTTTGGCCTGTGTTATATCATAGAAAGTAAACATGCCATCCAGGGACTCATGTTGTAAACTGACCTCCATAGTATGGTCCGACAATTCCTGTCATCAAAATCAGTTGTCTATTAGAGTCAAAAAATATGATATTCAAACTATCAAAAGTATAATAAACTTCTTCCAGAGAATCCCAACAAGAATATTTAAACCAATAACAAGGATCTGCATTTGAAAACAATTGATCACACAGAGATCATATTGTTAGAAATGATCGAAATCAGGCTGGGACTCGCAACATATGTCTGAATAGAGGCCCAGACAATAGCAGGGGGTATAAAAGTACTAGAAACATTTTATTGCGTGTAATACCCTAATCTGTTATAGATGTGCTGTTCTGCAAGAATTGGAGAAGAAATATGAAGAATTTTTCCATGCAGCATTGTGACTTTAATATTTTCTACACAGGTTTCTCGTGAAACCTTTGATGAAAATATTGATTGATGTCTTCCAGATTAATTGTCGTTTACAATGTCAAACACTTGTACTCCCTGATATACTTTTAAGGAAGATATGTTAACTTTGTGAACCACTAATAAATTATTGAGTGAACTTATCACATGCCCTGGAATGTAGGCCAAAAATTCTGTTCCTTATATGACTATATATTAAATACGGGTCAATGATTCCAGGACCATATAATGTATATGGTCTAAAGTAGGTGGAAAAATGGCCACAGCCAACAAGAGTCGGGGGAAGTCAAAGAACACAAACAATTACTACGATTGAAGTTTATATCATTATTCCGTGTTAGGTCAAGACGATAAAGAATATGATGCATCAGGTAAAAGTTAATTCCAAATAGCATTTTAAAGTTTAACACTAATTGGGCAACATTGGTTTTCACTGCAGCAATATATGAATTAAATATAATCTGTATCAGGGGAGCCACGATTTT